>QKMX01215391.1:0-12107 GCA_003401595.1 Venustaconcha ellipsiformis
GATGCCAAAACACTTTTATCAAAAACACTTTTCCCAACCACGGCATCACAGGAAACATGCATCGCTGCATAGCAAACTTCCTCACAGATTGAAAAATTGCGGTACACATAGGCAACCACCTCCCTTCAATTCAAGCACTGGATAATGATACCCCACAGTGCAGTGTCCTTAGTCCGACACTCTTCAATATCATGGTCGACGGCCTCTCGGATTACATAGATGACACTATCCCAATCTCCCAATTTGCAGACGACAGCGGTATATGGATGGATGACAATCCCAGAAAGGCAGCCTACTTTAACCAACTACAACAGGTGTTCTATTCTATCACCCAGTGGGTAAATACATGGGGCTTCAGAATATCAACTGAAAAAACGGTTGTTATGCGTTTCTCACGTACTCGAACGAAATAGATTCCATATCCATTCCTTTACGTGCAGCAACACCCCATCACTTTCGTTTCTCAAACCACCTTTCTGGGTATGTTTTTCAATGACAAAATCACCTGGAAATACCACATTCCTCAACTAGTACAACGTTGTAAAATGGACAAAAACCTCTTACACCACCTTGCTGCAACCATTTGGGGCTCAGGGCAAGACACACTACTTAATCTGCAAAAAGCCCTCATCCTTGATTGTGGCTGTCAAGTATATGACTCTACGAGTAAACAACTCCTTGGTAAACTAGACAGCATTCAATATCAAGCGTTGAAATCCTGTACAAGAGTCCTACCGCACACCACCCTAGAAGAGCTCCAAGTACTTTCCGGAGAACCCCCGCTTCCCTTGCGCAGGAAGGAACATATCTTACGATATGCCGCCAGGGTATCTCAACACACGGACAAATGTCCGGTGCAGATAACCAAACAACGCTGCAACATCAACTTCTCTCCTAATTTGGTCCCAAATCCATCAGCAGCGCAGAAAATATATGTCCTTGCTGAACAACTACAAATACCTAGCTTTCAGGCGGATAGACATAGGATCATAGACCCAACCCCTTGGATGAACAGTGCTCCCAACATTAGCTAGGTGCTGAGGGCAATGGAAAAGAAATATATTAACCCCTTAAAACATCCAATCCATGATAGACCACCAATATCAACACCACATCAAGATCTACACGGATAGGTCCAAATCTGAAACACTCAACAGCACAGCGGCTGAAACGGTGATTCCAACACAACACGCTACATTCCGACGCAGGCTACCTGATGGATGCTCTATATACACTGCTGAGTTTTAGGCAATCCAACAGTCAATATTGTGGATAAAGATGAAACTTGGCACCCACTACTCATTGTCACAGACTCCTTTAGTGTGCTCAACTCACTGGCAACAAGGACAACAAAACCAGACAAAATATGCTACAGGAAACACTGCTGGCTATCCGGGAACTAAAGTACACGTGTAAACAGGTTGAGTTCCTCTGGGTACCCTCCCATATAAATTTTACAGGTAACGAGCTAGCAGATGCGGCAGCCAAACTCAGCTTATTAGATCAGGCTGTCCCACTGTCATACAGCACTGGAGAGATCTGCAGTGACATAACACTGGCTATTAATCAACAATGGGGAGACAACTACACCAAAACCGCTCAACAATCAGCAGAGGTTAAAAGCATCACACAATGATTAACAGACGGGATCAACGGCTCATTAACAGGATCTTAACTGGGAAAACACTACTCCAAACAGACCCCAAACACAGTCGCCAACGCTACCTGTCCAACATGCATGCAGCCGGAAACGTTAGATCACATACTCAACGACTGCCCTATTTACAACAGCGCATGGAGCAATCTACAACAGTATCAAACCAAAATCGGAGCCCCTACTACCTACCCGGAATATCTACAAGCCAATAAGAACAATAATCTAGAAAGCATATACAATAACATCATTTGCTACCTCAAGGAAATCATTAAATATCAGTACATCTAAACTTCTATGATAAACAATACAAGTGTACAGCAACATAAACAGATCTTGGCCCAAGCAAAGGCTTGTCATCATATAAAATCAAGCATAAATATAATTAGATATACGCCTTAAAAAGGAGAGGAATAAATCAATAAATAAAAATAAATTATAATCACTCATAATGGAGAGGGGACATGGAGGAAAGACAGGAAGGTAATGACATAAGACGAAAGACGAAATAAACGTAACTCAAATTGACCTAAGGATGTGCACAACAACAGATTCAACGACAGGGTACACCAACCAACTCGATAATCATGCAAATACACCACCAGAGACAGGAATCACAGAGTCGATCAGAAGGGGTTGATAAGGTTCTACACAATTCTAATTCAAACAGGAAACACCTGCCACAAAAAAAGATTTTTAACAAAAGTCATCAATTGCCTCACAGAAAAGGTTTATAACGCCTAAATAAAACATTAAAAAGGGGTCATCATGTCATCCTGCTGCCCCGTAAACCCACCTACCCCGCACACAAACAAACACACGCACATCACGACCAGCACACAGGTCGTAAACAAATCAAGGCAAGCTACAGCCAGGCATACCTCTCCCTGCTGACCCGCAATTCTCCAAGAAAAAACAATAGAGAGTTGGATACATACCGGCGGAACTGCCTTATCATCCGAAGCTCTAACCGCAGATAACGACCTAATTCGTAAGCAAGGGACAGTCAGACAGCTCCGTTTACTGTCCCACAAACCTTCAGCCCAGCACTCACACACCAAGACACCCTAGCTAGGAATAACAGCAGGCGCTAGCAGCACATTACTAGCACTAGCCTAGGAGGGCCCAGCTAACAGGTGTTGCATTTACTCAATACAAGGGACAGTCAAAGACACACCTCCTCCCTCTCCTGTCCCATAACACCCTCCCCTGGTTACGATTTAGCACAAAGTCCCGGCCTCATAGCAGACGAACACCAAATAAAATTCAGTCTTCACTTTGGCAATGGAAGACCACCTATCAAGTATGATCTTTTAGGTCGGCGGTCTAAATTAATAAACCACATACGCCTAAGCGGAGCTAAATCTTTATTAATGGCAAATATCAAACCTACTGGCAATAATTTAGAACCATATAAGTAAGCTAAAGTACGCAAACTTCCAACAATAGTATTTCTTCCAAATTAATAACTCGTATATTTGGTTAACTGCTCAGGTGGCTCACACTGCATTGGTATAGGGTCCCCGTAGGAACAACTGGAGACAATTTGATGGACGCCAGCTCTACTGAAATAAAGTAGGGTGGGCTTTTTGTTTGGTACATTGGGGGGGGGGAGCTGTAACCGCGACGGGAAACCTAGTTGCGGATCTTCTGTTGGGGCGGTGTGGACGTATCCTGTTGGAAACGTAGCACAAATTCCAGAAGGTCCAGCTCTAGGGCCAAGCGCCATCTTAAAGGGACAGTCGCCCAGTCCGGAGCCACAACCAGATCGCAAAAGTACCTGATGCTATATGCGACTATAATACCCATTCGAAGTCGAAGGTTTCGGCAATGAAAAAGCTCAGTCACTGAGCATAAACTAGTCGCAAAAGCTCTAAGTTGGCATATGCGACTTTAATAACTATCAGTTATTCAGGTCAGGGGATATTTTCCTTCAAGTCAGTGCTCCAGGAATATAAGTCAGGGCCACTTCATTGCCTCAACATAATAAACTACCTTAAACCCATCACCCATCAAAATCAGGGCTGAAAACGCATTATGAACATAGATTACTTATAATTATGACTTCTGAGCCTTTTAATATAATAGAATACAACGGAAAATAAGCCTAAGTAAAATGGATCACGGAATAAATCCTCTAAAACTAAAACCCAACTAGACACTCACCACACTTTCCTTCAAGACTCTAACAAAAGGTAAATATGAAAACTTAAAACACCCACCCTTTGACCATGTACTGGGTACGGACCAAAACAACTAAGTATTTGGAATTTAGGGCCCCAACGATCGATTAGGACTAAAGTTTTATTACTACGTTGTACTCGCTATTTTTAACTATATACTCGCATGAAAAACACTTATTGAGAGTTTTCATTCACGTCCGCGCCTAATACTATGTCCCAAAATACACGTCGAAACAACTACACAAACAATAACTTAAAAAATATAAACGAAACACCAGACAAAAACCAAAAACACCACACAACACAACAAACCAACACACACAACATAACAAATTCACAAAAATCCAAACAAGCAATAACTTACGCACACCATCAACATACAACATACATATAACTGTCAACAACAAAAACACAAAAACTTAATCCACAAAACATAGACTAATACAACACAATATTACAAGTAAATTTAGTAAGCACTAACACAATCAAACCACCATATCAACCTAAATCACTATTATTAAACTTATCAATACAATAATTTAACCAATTACTCATGATAACTTTCTTATTCCAGGTATCCCATACCCCTCACTCATCCCAAAAGCAATCATTACAACTAACTACACTAACAACTCCCACAAAATACAACTTCCACCCTAACCAACTAACATTTCAGCCAACCACAAATCTACCAACATGAACAATAGCACAACAAACACAGAATATCCAACACTTAAGGACTCACTCACATTAACACCAAAAAACAGACACTCGAAAATGAATTCAAATCCCACCAACCAACACAAAACACAAACTTCATTAATTATTCAATCGCCATCATCGACCATGCGCCAGTTATTCAAAACCGGCAGACCTAACAAAATTAACCTATCAATCACTGGACCAAAATCAAATCTAAATAAAGGGTACCTACATAACAACAAACCCTCTACACCGCTTACACCAAACAACACCAACAACAGAAACCAAAACAACACATCCAAATCAAATACCATAGAAGCGACCATCAATACAATTAAAGAAGCCATAGCCAGCATACACAAAGAAAACACGAAAGAACACAAAAATCAATTGGAAAAGAAGAAAAACTACCCCAACCACATCAGAACCAACAATCCAACATGGGCAGAAATAGTATCCAGATCTATCAACTACACCACCCCCAACAAACCAAACTACCAAACACAACAAAGACACCAACATGAAAACAAGAACTACACCAGGCCACTACAAATAAATTCCCACCAACAACTACACACTATCACTACCACTAAGGTATCTCTCATTAGGATCCCATCACCTCAAACAAACGCGCACAACACCACAAACACTACCCAAACATCGGTCATCAAAACACAAAACCCACAACAACAAAACAAGATACCCACCACCTATTTACCTGCAAACAATCAACACTAACAAACTCCAAACCTCATACAAAATCCCAAAAACTACCGACACAAAACATACACATAGCACACGATGCACAAATAGCTGGACCATCAAATAGCACCAACAAACAAACCAACACCAGAAAACAACAGGCCTACCAATTAAACAACAAAAAACCCTAACAACAAAAAACATTACAAATACATCATAACCACGAAGACTACCCGGAAAAAGCTATAGGCCCCAAAGGCAAACAACCGGTCAAAGGCCCCCCTAAAGGCAAATGAACAAAGCCTCAAACAAAAAACAACAACCAAAACCACAAAAAACGCAAAAGCGCTACACCCTCACCCAGTCAAGAACAAACACAAACACAAGTAGCTGACACGCAACCACAACCACTAACAAAATCGGAAACAAACAACACCAGAGACAGAAAACTACCAAAACGACAACCTGAACTCAAGCTTAACACCAACAAACTCCCCAATCAAACGTAAAAGAACACATGCACAAACAACCGAACAAACAACATTACAAACTCCAAACAAACACCCAAACAAAAAGGGATAAAAAAAACCTTCATCCCCTCGAAACAAACCTAAAGGGACAAGATAACAAAAACAACAAACACAATTCACAAAACTCCAAGAAACAACCCAACATACAAAACGAACTGACCACTACAGCACAAAAACAAATCTTAAACCAATCAAACAAACACTATGCCTCACAAAGAAATTACCACCCAAACTACCTAACACTCTAACTTACCAGCAATAACCAAAAAAATCCTTCGAATGAACACATACTCAATCTCACAAACATTACTATGCCTCTCTGACAAAAAATTAAAAATAATTAGGCCCCGGAATAGCTACATCATCATACAGTGCACCTCCAAAACACAAACTAAAACATACCGAGGAATCACAAAAATAGGAGGAATTAATGTCATCCTCCATCCTCACCTTACATGCACGTATAAACCATCCCAACATACCATCCCAATACTACACAAACCAAAAACAAATCTAACTGCATCCAAAACTAATAACCAAAAGAAAGAACCAACCAATAAGCAACTTACTTAAAATAAGCCGCACCTACTAATCTGGCAATGGTATTGCAGAAGCCTTTACACCAACCACTCCGAACTGGCGGCAACACTGAATGATGCCAGACATATATGTTTACAAGAAACTGAACTTGAACAACACTGTAACACTCCACCCAAACTACAAGAATACCACACAACTTATGTCAAGCACCATAAAATTGGCCCAAACGGAGGAGGCCTAGTAAATATGTCCATAACTCATTAACAAACACCCAAGAGATTTAAGACATAAACACAACACCCACAAGTAACCTAGAAGACCAAGGTATCCAAATTAACATCAATCAACAACAAATAAACCTTTACAACATTTATGACCCACCTAACCACACAAATAACCCAACGGAAATCCTTGAACATTAACTACACCGCAACCAACACCAAACCATCCTATGTGGTGACTTTAATGCACACCACCCAAACTGGGGCAGTAAAACAACCACTACAAGAGGCAGACAGATCCAAAAACTTATTGAAAAAACAAAACTTAATATTACTCAACACAGGTACACCAATCAGATTAGACACACACACCGAAAACACGACGACCATAGACCTCACCCTATCCACTACCGAGATAGGACAACAAATTACATGGGAAGTAAACCAAGATAGCACCATGGGGAGTGCCCACTATCCAATCCAACTAAAACTAGCCATAAAGAGAACTAAAGAAACAACTCAAACCATACCAAAATGGATTATTAAAAAGCAGATTGGGTATGCTACCTACAAACAAAAGAACTCGAACAACCTGATATCAACATCTATCATGAAAACATAATCAGAACCCTAAATCAAGCCGCGGAATTATCCATTCCAAAAACCAAAGGGAAATCTACAAAACACCGTACCATGGCCAAACGAAGAATGCAAAACCACGCTACGGCTAAAACTTCAAGCACTCAACACCTTTAAAAGAACTAAAAAATCTGCAGACCTCCAGACATACAAACACTTAGAAACAGAGACAAAACGTACCCTTAAAACAGCAAAAAAAGAACTCATGGAGGGAATTCTCCTCCACCCTAACTGACAATACAACCATAAAAGAGGTCTGGGATAAAAGTAAAGCCATACAAGGAAAAACAAAGAAAAACCCACTCACACTATCAGGCATCGAATCCACACAAGAAACCGCTGAAAAACTGGCAACACACTTCGAACAAGCCAGCAACGACAACAATCACTTACCAGATTTTCTAAAACAAAAGATAGAACTTGAAACTAAATACCCTCACCTCTTCACCTACCAAAGTACCAAAGATACACATAACGAAACTCCACTAAATGATTATTTCACCATTTATGAATGGACCAAAGCCCTCCATAGTAAAAAGCAGACATCCCCAGGAGAAGACAATCTTGTCTACCCCCTATATCAAAAATTACCAGAAAACATGAAATTAATCACACTAAACCTAATAAATCACATATGGACCACAGGAAACATTCCCACAACATGGAAATAAGCAGTAATCATTCCCATCCCTAAACCCGGAAAAGACCCCAAAACAGCCTCATCATATCGACTAATATCTCTAACCAGCACACTGTGCAAAATAATCGAAATCATGATAAATAACCGCCTCAAACACTACCTAACTATAAATAACCTACTGACAGAAAACCAGAGTGAATTAAGAAACCACCGATCAACCTTAGACCAAATCACCCGCCCTGAAGCTGATATTAAACTAGCCTTTAATGCAAAGAATAAAACAAACCGACACCTAATTGCAATTTTCATAGATCTAGAAAAAGCATTTGACCTAGTTTGGACACAGGGTCTAATATCTAAATTAAACCAATTTGGTATCCAAGGGCGCATGCACCGCTGGATCAACAACTTCTTAACCGGACGCACATTCAAGGTACAAATCGACGATAAATACTCAAACATACACAATTTACAAAACGGCACACCACAGGGAAGCGTAATAAGCCCAATACTATTTAATCTAATGATCAACAACCTAAACAACCATATAGACTCCAGCATAGAACTATCTCAATTTGCAGATGACAGCACAATATGGAAAACATGCAACCTCCAAAACCCCAAACACATTGAATGCATTCAGAGAAACTTAGACGCCATAACAAACTGGGCAAAAACCTGGGGATTCAAGATCTCTATAACTAAAACCACAGCAGTCTTATTCACGCCACACAACAAACGCCGACCACCATACCCTACACTTTATATACAAGGACAACGTATAACATTTTCGTGCAATGTCAACTTCTTAGGCATAATTTTCGATCACAGGCTAACATGAAAAAAACACATCACACAACACAGTGATCAATGCAAAAACATCATCAACATCCTTAATCATATATCAGGCACTCAATGGGGAGCAGATTATCAAACTCTACACATGATCTATAAAACACCAATCAGGTCCAAATTAGACTATGGATGTCAAGTCTACCATTCAGCACACCCAACTCTTCTTAAAAAACTAGACAACATACAAAGAAAAGCCCTCCGATTATGTACAGGCACCCTACCAAACACAAACACAACAGAACTTCAAATACTAACAGGCGAATTACCATTACACCTAAGAAGGGAAGAACTCATACTAAAATATGCAATCAAAATTCAAACTTACCCAAACAACAACCCAACCAAAAAAGCCTACTACAAATGTCAAACAAAATTCTACAAGAAAAATGTACCTAGAACACCAGCCTTCCATCTAGCGCACAATATAATCAAAACCAACCCGCCACTACAAGCACCAATAGAACAATTAAATAACATTGACCCAACCCCATGGAGAAATCAACAACCATCAATCAACCTCACAAAACCACAAGAAGGACACAAATTAATAAACCCCTGGAAACTAAATGCTCTCATCCTCGAAACCTTAACCAACCAATACCAAAAACACATAAAAATTTACACAGATGGCTCCCACAATCCAACAACAAACCATACTGCAGCCGCTATAATTCTGCCAAAACCCCACCCAGCATTACAAGCCAGACTACCCGATGGAACCTGCATCTACACAACAGAGTTCTGGGCAATCAACAAAGCACTCAAATGTATTCAAAATGAACCTAATTTCGTCATAATCACCGACTCACTAAGTGTACTTCAAACCCTCCAAACTGGAGAAAGAAACACCAGACCCAGCCTCCTTGAAGAATCCCTCATGATCCTAAGGGAACTTTCTGACAACCAAAAAACCATAGACTTCCTATGGGTACCCTCCCACATTAATCTGAAAGGAAATGACAAAGCTGATCTAATAGTAAAACAAAGTACCACCATGCAACAACCAATTAACCTCGCCCTTAGCAAAAACGAACTAAACAAAATCATCAAAACACACATCAATACAACATGGCAAAACCAATGGACAAACAGCACTAAAGGAAGGAAACTATACCACACTCAACCAAACGTGACCAGACAACCATACATACCAAAAAACTTAACCAAGGAAGAACAAAAAAATAATAAATAGATTAAGAACAGGAAAAACTCTACTACAGACCAGTTATGGACAGTACATAAAAGACAGGGAAAACAACAACCCAAACTGCCCAATCTGCCCCACACCTGAAACCATCCAACACATATTTAACGATTGTCCAAGCTATAACCAACAAAGGAAAAAATTCATCACATCCCAACGCAAAATAAATTCACCAACAAATTACCCAGAAATTTTAACTTACGAAACTAACCCAAACCTGGCACTCACCGAAACTTACTAACATTCCTGCATGATACTAACAAAACCTCACACCTATAACCCAACCCCAAGCACTCATAACTCCAACACCTCCGCCCCCTTTCTCTCTTGCTATATTCCACAGGTAATCAAATACCAAAACAAGAAACCACAGAGAAAAGGAAAAACAACAAGAGGAACACCGAACTACCAGGACTAAGCCAAACTAGACTACACTACACCAGGAAAACAAAATGACACCAAGAACAACCATCAATCAAGACTCAAGAAAATCACCCAGGCACCAAAAGAGGAAACAGGAACTGATACAACACCAGAATCAAACTCCAGCGAAAAACAACCACCCAAGGAAAACTGCAACCGACCCATAGCCGCAGGGGGATGGAAATAACCACCCTTATAAATCAGGAGACCCCCAGACCACAACAGGAATTGCAGCCTTCAAATAGTCACCAAAATACACTAAAAACAAGAAATAATAAATAAAAGAGGAAAACACACCCCAACACAAACCACCGCATTCATGACCTGGGCTAAGAGTAGGCACTAACAAGGAAAGGAGCAGACGAGGTAGCCCAACCTACTGCTCCACAAAACCCGCCCCTACAAAACAAAGAACGGTGGTAACATAAAAAACCCACACAAGACACAATACCACCCCACCCATAACCCACCGCACCATGTCCAGGGCAAGTCAAAAGCGAAATCAAGTTAAGGGGCAGCTGTGGTAGCCCAACCTACTGTCCCACAAGCCCCGGCCCTACAGAAAATGTGCGGTGGGAATTCAACAAGAACAAGTAATCCTTAAAATAAAAGGATCATCAACCTAAATCCCCTCAAAACTAAAATGGGTGGCTGGAAAAAAAAACCTGCTGTCCCACATACAATGAAAAGAAATACAATCAAAATGCCAATACAAGTGGGACAGCGGGGAATAAATAAACACCACCAGCCACCCACAAATGAACCCCTATAATCAACAACAACTAAAGGGGCGGCTGAAAAAGATCCCCTCTGCTGCCCCACATACAATGAAAAGAATAATATCAAATGCCATACAAAGTGGGGACGGCGGAGAAACACCATCAGCTGCCTCTCAAATAAGCCCCCCCCCCAAAAAAAAAGGGGGGGGGGAGCTGGAANCCCCCCCCCCAAAAAAAAAGGGGGGGGGTAGCTGGAACAAACCCCACCGTTGCCCCTCTTATAATGAAAAGATGTACTATCATATGCCAACACAAAATAGAGTAACGGGAAAAAAATATAACCAGCTGCCCCCCCCCCGTCAAAACCTCACACACACCAACCAAACCTCACCCTCTTAGAAACAGAGGGAAACAATTCAATCTGCGCTACAACTATGGGTCTTTTTGATACACAAGACCCCTTTTTGGTGGCCCTTAATCAAGCTTGATCCTTTCGAACCCGCCATCAAAAATCAAAACCCTACAAAAACCAAATCACAAGCACGCGGGCGCCTAGCCGAAAATTGATCAACAGCCTTTCGAACCATTAAGTACGCAAAGTACACAAAAACATAAAAACCTCCAAGTGCATCCAACTGATCAAAAATTCAATCAACTCAACAAAATTTGAATAATCAAATCAGGTGTCTCTCACAATATTGGAAAATAATAAGTCCTAAATAAAACTGGACAAATAACAATTAAAACCGTACATCTAACATGACTGCAAACATAAAACATTCTCCAGGAGCACCTCGGGAAAGCAAACACCACTAAAAGACTACTGAGGCGCAAGGAGCAAAAGAAGCACAAGAACTACAGAAAGCTGTAAGGCCCGCCCAGACCGGTACGTGGCCCCCTCCGGGGACGGACGGGTTTTCTCTGTGGGGGATGCGGATAAGCCAAATGGTCAAAGTTCAAAAAAGCAAAAAAGGCCCAGCACTAGGACTAAAGGCCTAGCACAAAAGGTTAAGTGCCTCCTTGTAAAAGCGGTGTCACCCAACCGGGGTGACATCCAGCGTAAGGTAAGCGCTTTCCAAGGGGTTCATCGCCCAG
>QKMX01215454.1:0-10395 GCA_003401595.1 Venustaconcha ellipsiformis
TCGGTGGTTCTTTCGGTGATTTCCTGGTTTCTTTCTCCACCATTAATACTGGTGCCGCCATGTATTTAGCCTCTCATGTGCTGAAAAATGGAGTAAAGCCCGATAACAACAACATCTTTTGTCTAGTTGGCTGTAGTGTCAGTATATTTGATTGATGAGGCAATAAATTTTTCATTAAAAGTTTTTTTTATAATATTTATATAAAGTTAATCTTTGCAAATGTGCAGCTGACTCATTTTTTAGGTTTATGTTTTTAGTAATAAATACACCAATGTTGTTAGATTAGTGGAGAATATTGGGGACATATTTGTATTTTATTCCCTGTTTCAGAGGGGCTGTTCGACCAATACATCAGTCAGCAGGATTATAAACCTAAATGGACACCAATTGAACCAGTTTCATCAGGTAAATAGATAAGTTAAATATATAATAATGACAGTAGTTTCTAGTATAAAAGTTAAATCTTATGAAGAAAAATAGAATATAAAATACCATGTCATGTTTGTCATCTTCATGAAACCTTTTTATTTCTGAATGTAAGAAAGAATGTGTTTTTGATTTAACAGTCTTGTCCTCAGACCAGTAGTCAGGGCAGGATGTTGTTTGTGTGTAAGTGGATTTGAAGCACCATAAAGTATATCTTAAGGACAGCATCTCCTCAGTTGAAAGAATTTCAATGTACTCCACCTATTTATTAGCTGTGCTGGTCATAGACCAGAAGAGCTTAAAGGATTGCCAGTTTTCTGTCATCTCTCATTACCACAAATTTATTATTACTCCTAAACTGTTTGGAGGATTTTTACACATATTCAGCCTATGGGCAAGTTGGTCATAAATAAAATGGTGTGGTAGTTATCTTGAAAATCTTGCGATGAAAATGATGTTGATCTGACGTCCAATATAGCCACCATGGACACCATCTTGAAAATCTTGTTATTGCTTATGGTATTACCTGTTGTTCTTTGTCTGTCATAAGTCCATCAGTTAGCACAAGTTAGTTATCAGTACTTATTTTATAATATTTAAGGCTCATGAAACATTTTTCAAGCACTGGTCCCTATGATCAGTGTGTTGCAGGAGTTACCTTGCCAGTTCTCATTATGATGAACATATTACACTTGTATACTAGACTGCAAATGCTTTTACTAAAGAACCAAAGGTACCTGATGAAAACTTGATACTAAAATGAGTAACAACCATGAAAATATTATGTTCTAATACATGACTCCATAGATAAGCTCACAGCTAAAGACACGGTTGATAACTTGAGAGATTACAGTTGCATACATGTCCCTTGATTTCTCTTTTGGTGTTTGTGTTTATAGTGAAATGTTTTAGTAATCTAGATGTTACCTCATCAACAAGCTATCACACATCTTTAAAAGTTAGATATGGAAGAGGGTAAGAGACAGAAAATGTCTAAATTGTACGATTTTCATCTGTTCAGACATTGTTGTGCTTGCTCCAGAAGACCAGTATTTTTTAAGTCTGTGCAGCATTATTAATAAATTGTCACACCAGTAAATATGCCAGCAGATATTTAAGTATATAACTGCTTTGCTCATTAACATTTTTGATAATTTCAATAACTTGCATTAGAATAATTCCAAGAGTATCTATTTCCACAAACTTTCATACTAAATGATCCATTTTAGTCAATCCTCCATTCTAGGAAGCTACAGATGATGTGATAAAAAGGAAGACACTGATTGGCTAAAAGAATTGGAACATTTTTAGATTATTGCCACAACTAAATTTAGAAGCATCAGCTGTGGTCATGATATTCTCTGTTTTATAAATAGATTATAACAGCTTGCATTGTGCAAATGTTGGTGGAAATCAGCTGGAACACCTAAAATGCTCATTTCAAATGCAAGTTGGCAACATATTTCTTGTGATATTAATCACATGCTTACAGAAATATCTCTTGCTATCTTCCCCTTAGCAAGACAATGTTTCAAAGCTTCTGTCTTGAAAATAAAGATGACATGCTGCAACTCTTAACATTTCCTGATCAGATTGAAACAGTTGGACAATATCTTAGAATGTCTCAGAGTTTGGGCTTATAGATGTGTTATAGTTGTTGAAAGGAAACCTTTTTCCACATGAGAATGATGCCAAAATTGCTGAAAAGTGTCAGTTTATATTAAGCACCATCAGGAAATCAAGGGATAGGAATGAAACTGCATCTTATTGCTACTTTCGTATCAAGCTTACTTCCTGTACGTATATAAAAATAAATCTTTTCCATTTAAAATGTTCTAAACTGGCAACTGGGCAAGTCAGCATTAATTATTGATGCATGCTGAATATTAAGCAACATTGAGCTTCAGCACTTGTAAAGGATACAAAATGCATTCAGATTTATTCTTAAGGTGCGAATTGGCATCTTCTCTGCCCTGAGATGAGTATGTATTTTGTTTTAATTGGCCCAGCCAGATTTTACCTGGTGTGGATGAGTGGTTTTCCTGTGATTTAGAGGATTGCGATGAAACTTTACAAACGCATTCATTGCACAATCAGGTTTTTTTCTAAATGAAAATGTTGGCCTTCTTGAAAATCTTATTATAAAAATGGGGCAGATTTGATGTCCAATATGGGCACCATGGTGGCCATTTTCAAAATCTTGTTATTGTTACTTCTAGATCGATGATCATATCAACATCGTAATTTCACCAAAAGACTTTATGCAGTGTTTACTTGGTCCTAAACATATATGGTGCTGATCTGACACCCAATAAGATTACCAAGCAGCCATTTTGAAAATCTTTAATCAATGGATGGATGGGTTATTCACATAGGGTTTTGCTAAGTTTTCTGGTGATGTATATTCGATCCTCAATGAAAATGGTGCTACTCTTACATCTAATATGGTTGCCACAGTGGCTAGTTTAAAAATCTTGTTATTGTCTTACAATGTCTGAGATGGTTTTATCATTCAGCAGTTAAAACCAAAGAAATTATCATATTTTGAAGTCCTTTAATATCAAATCCTTGTGTGCACTTGAACAAGTATCCCACCAATTTTAAAAGGAAAGAAAGTTCTTTGGATAATTTCAAATTTATTTACTGTCAGTACTGGTAAAGTCACATGATTTCACAGAGCATGATATTGATGTTCCTGTGATCTGTTCTTTGCAATGTTTGGGCAGTATATTAAATTATATTAAATTGGCACTGTCACTCTCATTGAAGATGGAGGGATAGAAAACAGACCAGGAATGAGAGGAGGACATCAAATGGCAATAGATGTATACACAGGTTAGTACAAATATGTCCAAAAATAGCATATACTCAGGATTGCTAAGAGGAAAAATAATTGAATTAGAAGGCACTTTATTTTTTTATGCATGGGCATTAGGGCTAATAAAGACAACTCTTAGTGTTCTATATGGACCAGTCCAGTTAAAATGTGATGGAGTGATGGATTGTAATCTTCTTAAAAATTGCCTTCTGACCTCCACTTATATTGCTGGAATGGTATTTACTGAAAATACTTCTTGAATAGCCACTCAGTTTTGTTATGTTATTATAATTATAATGATTGAGATCTTTATTTTGGGTTATGCTATCTGCAACTGTACTACTGTAGTATTATTTTTTAAATTTATTAATGTTAACACTTGTGTGTTTTGTGATACTACCACTTCAGTTGGAGTTATTCTAAATCAAATTTAATTCACTTAACCATTGGCCATATCCAACCTTTAGTATTCCCTTCCTCCATTTAAAATCAGCAATGCATAATGCAGTACCATATAACTGCACTGTCATCCAGTATTTCATCCTGTATGATTATTAATAATGTGCAGAAGCACTGCAATCCCTTTGTTTGACTTTGCATGCATTTACAAGTGTGTTTAATGTTTAGGACTCTGTTTATACCATGTTCACACCCTTTAACATGTGTAATATAATTGGTTTGTTGTTTGTTGATTTGCATGTAGTTTTAGGGTGTGATGTTAGGTCTGTTCTAGGATGTCATATAATTGAGTTTAGTTTGTTGATTTGCATGTAATTTTAGTGTATTGCAGAGTTTGTTCTGGGATTTGTAATCGTCTTATTATTGCTGATTTCTAAAGGGAATTTTGCTCAAAATTCAAACCACCTGTATGAAAATTTGTGCATTATATCTCATTGCAAATCCTACCATAATGTTTTGCTAAATCCCACCAATGTTGAGAAAATTTATTCCTTTTTGTGAAATGTGAAATTTCTACTGTAAAGTCTGAGTTCTTAAATAGATCCAAGGAATGAGGGAATGAGGTGCAGGGATGATACTGAGGCTGGAATAGAGGATGGGATAATGAGGGCATGAATTACTGTTGGCACATTTTTTGTTGAACATTTTATATGGTATGAATTTATCTTGCAATTAAAATTTGCATATCTTATTCTTCTCCAGAAACAATATATCTGTATGGTGGTTGGGATGGTCACCAAGATTTAGCTGATTTGTGGACATATTACATCCCCTCTCGCCAGTGGGCTTGTGTTATGAAGAATACAGAGGATGAGGTTAGTGTCAGACATACTTCATTCCTTTCGTGATAAATCATTTCAAGTATAAAACGATGAATTTTATTCAAATTCAAAATTTAAAAAAATGATGAATATAGTCTGCATAAATTAATAGCATAATAGTACATGTGGAGGTTTAAAGAAACAAAGTTCCTTGTTTTATAACCCAATTTTTTTGTAGTAGAAGAAGATAAAGATTATAAAATTTATTCAGAATGTGTGATTCCAGAGTATACTTTAATGAATATTTGTATGCCCACAGATACCTGAAAACTATGAATTCTTGTTTATCCATGAGATCGGACCAAAATCAATGAACAACCAGGAAACTTACAAGGAAAATAACTAATGGACATAAAGTAATTTATGTTTACTCTTTTTCTTTGTCATATTTATGAATTATTCATTCTTGCAACATGTTTTGTGATTCATTTTTCTCAGTATCACTTTGAAGTACAGAGAAAAGGTTTTATTGTGAAACCATTTATATAACTGACAATTTAAACAAAATGATTTGAATTTTTATGACTATTGGATTAACAATCACATACTATGATAGAAAAGTTTATATAACAACTGCAAATATCAGTTAGTTTCATCAATAGTTTTTGCACATTTAAACATTAGCTAATGATAATATTTTTATTAAAGTTAAAGTCCACTCAAGGAGTTGAGATGAAGATGTCCTTGGCTTAGATGTGAGTCTGCAATTTAGTTTATCATTGTTCAGGTACCAGTATTATGATTTTGTCATGGTAAACCAATCAGGCAGGAGAAAAAGCAGCATTTTAACGAAGCAGGTATACTTTTGTAATATTTTTCCATTCTTTAGAATTATTCAGGGTTTAAATTTACTTCTAATGTAACTGTATCTGTCTTAATAGGGTGGTCCCTGTGCTAGATCATGTCATAAGATGTGTATGGACTATGAAAGAAAGCAGATCTTTACACTTGGAAGGTATCTGGATTCCAGCATGAGGAGCCCAGAAAATCTCAAGGTAACATTTTTTCAGCAACAAACCTATCACAGACATTTGAGTCCGATTTGTCTATCACTTTGCACTTCTTGTAACCACCAAAGTCTGCAACCTGTTTGTATAGAATTGCATCCTGTTTGTTAGGTGAAATCTCTGTTACATGTAGATGTTTCTTGTAAAGTTTTCATTTTTCAGGTCCATGTTTTAAATCGCTACAAGAACATCCATGTAACCAACATTGCTCAGGAACATTTGGCATATTCTGATGCAGTGTGGTACTTGCATTGCATCACAAACCAAGGTGTGCCTTTTCATCTCTTCAACTCCACCTTAGATAGAGTGATGACTATTAACAGTTAACTTTTCTTCCCATGAGATGGTGCTTATACCAGCATAACTTAAGAATAATTTGATATATTGAGATGCAATTTAATATGAACATTGTCCTATAGACTTAAGCACACCTTTTTGGGGTTTTGTCTTGCTCCTTTTTAAATAGTTATTTTGTTTGACAATTAATATTGTGCCTTCATATGTGATGTTGCTTGTAATTGGTGTAGCTCAAGAACCATTTTTCTAATGCAATTTGATATAATTATTGTCTCATAGACTTAGATGTGTCTTTTATGGGTTTAGTATCATCTACTCCATTTTGGGCTTGGATATGCTCCTTGTTGAGCAAAAGTTTGTCATCACATGAAAAAATAATAAATTGATTGCAATCAGATCAAGAATCATTTATGGTTGTCTCATCCAGTTTTGTACCGAATTATGGTCTTTTATCTGTCAATTTCATCTTTGCATGGGATGTTACTTTTAATGAGCAGAAGTCAAGAAACACTGAGCATATTGTGATGCAATATGATATGAACCTTGTTTCTAAGACCTGGCTGTGCCATTTATGAAGTTTGTTTTGACTACTTCAATTTGGAGTGAGTAGCAGACTGAGTTAGTCAAATCATAACAATTTCATATCTTTACATGGGATGCTGCTTGCATTGATGAGACCTTGATGGAGTTGGCACATTCATTTGGTATAAACATCTGTCCCTGGATCTTCACGAAAATTATGGATAGTTGTGTTGCTCTTCAGAGCCACCTCCATGTCTGTATTTTATGACTCTCTGTATGACATCTTGCTAAAGCACTAATTGAGTTTTATTGTAGATCAAAACATGAAATCAGTTGCTTCACTTTTGTACTGCCTTGCATTTTTTGCCAACAAGGATGAATCCAATATTGTGCCATCCTAGTATTTTTCCCACCTGCAAACTTTAATTCGTCTTAGCTGAAGGCTTTGGTTTTGTGACTGAAATGAAAATTACATTGGGTTCAGACATGGCTGAATAAAGCACCATTTGAACCTGTCTGTAATCTCCTTGACTCACCTCTTGTATAAAACCAGTTTTGTGGCATTCTAGCAGGCAGAATCAGTGGGATACAGACTATTTGCATCTCTGATGCAATAGCTTGATTTCACTTACAACAGCTCATCATGCTTTATTGCTGAGAACAGTAATGGATAAAATCAGTACTTTGTTGTAAAACCACTTTCCACATTGGACTCATTGCTTCATTAGTATAAACAGAACCCAGAAAGAGCTTTCAAGTGATTCCTGAAGTAAAACTGAGCTGTTGAGAAGAGGTAGATCTTGTTTATTTCTATCATTGAAAGATTTTTGGACAAAATCTCTTCTCCAACACTATCTTCTTGAGCATGATAGATTATTTGCTGTGCATATAAAGAGGGCAGAGTTGACTTTCACATTTACCTTTGTGGATTTTCATTCCAAAGATCTTTTTGACTTGGTGTGACCTATAGCAGCTGCACCACAGGCTACTTTCCTGGGTCATTCAGCAGCTTTGCAAAGAAGTAACGACAAAACTTCCACTGGATTTGATGATGAGGAGGGGGTGGATTGGGGATACCTTCAAGCCACATCCAGGAATGACTTTATGCTAGCTCTAACCTGTATCTCTCACAAGATTTGAATCTGTTTTATGTACACTTGAGTATTAGAGATTGGGCATTCTTGGGTTAATAGGGTGTAATTTTGTTATACTTATTCATTGATATATTTTGATTGGTAACATATTTGAAGAAGAAACCAAATTGTTTAGTAAAATACCATATATTCAGTAAGACTTAATACAGAGACACTCTCCCAGCCTCCATGCAGCCATATAAAAATTCATCTTGCACTAAAAATACATCTATCATAAACTTTAACATTTATATGTGTAGTTCACTTTTAGTCTATTGGCATGGTGGTACATGAATTGTAAAGTTAACTATAAAGTAAAACTTGCTCAATTAACTTATTTATAATCAAAAGCCCAAAAGAAACTAAGTCACCCACATAAATAATAAATGGAGTGGTTCAGTAAATAAAATATTTTTAGATGTGCTAAAATGAATAGTTGACAAGATTGCATATGGATTTTAATAATAGTAACATTGAGAAAGCAAATGAGAATACAGATATTAACAATGACTTAAATCATCTGGAAAAAGCAAATTATTTAATAAGAGAAAAAAAGAAAGACCTTATTCATCCTAGTCATTCTGTACTGTAACTCCAACTATAATGTACAAGGGTACACATTTTTTCTTGTAGAGTGACTTTTACATGTTTGATCTTGGTTCTGGAAAGTGGACATTGATAACAGAAGACACTGCAGCCATGGGAGGTCCCAAGCTCATATTTGACCATCAGATGGTGATGGACATTGAGCGGCAAAATATATATGTCTTTGGTGGAAGAGTGCTAGTAGGGTAAGTAGAATTTGTATTTTGAGATGTTTTATTTCTCCTGACAGATATAGTTAATATTCCAGTATTCATGGATCTTCTGTTACTTTACTGTTCTTATTAGAGTACACTTAGTTTGAGTATCCTATTTTTCTTGCAAAAAATCAGAGGTTTAATTTGGGAATGAGTTGTACATACTATTGAGTGTTAGCATTAACCAACTTAGCAGTTAGTATGAAATTAGCTCAGTAATCAAAGTAGTTAAGTTCTGCCAAATGATGAGAATGTATGATGATTTTCCTTGGATTCTGACCCAGAAATGACAGCCAGTCAGAGAGTAACATCAAGTTACAGGGGTTTGTCTCAGTAAATGGCATGATTAAGAACATACAAGGTTCCCACGCTACCGGGAAATTGGGAAAAAGTCAGGAGAAATATCATTTTTGTCCCCACTATGAAAATTCCTTGAATTTCGCAAATGTTGATGGAAGTTGGGAAAAACCTGGGAATTTTCTGCCACCACTTGATGCCCGAAACAATTATGCAGTTGAGTTGTAACTAAACTAAACACGAGTTAAATTTATTGAGTTCTAATTATAATATTTGGAGGGTGCAGTATGGATCATTTTGGTGCTTACAATAAACATATATGCTGAGTAAATCCAAGCGCTTGGATTAGATTTGTCTAGTAGACTTTTATTTTCCTTAAATGGAAGGTATGAAAATCAATCTAGCATCACAGGAGACCAACATGGTGGTGGCAAAGTGTAGCCACTTACTGGATTACCTAGCAAACTTTAAATGTGGTGAAATCGAGTGATACATGCATGAATATAGATATGAAAATTACTTATTTTCTCAGAAATTGTGAGTATTAAAATCTTTGATTTAATCTGCTGAAAGACAAGACAGCGTTAATGAAATTTGACCTGGAATTTATGATTTGCATTAGGCCTTACTAGTTGCATTTGTACACAAATCTAACAACCCACATTTTCAAATGTTGAGAAATTTTTAAAAAAAATAATAAATGAATGTTGTATACTGGTTGCAGCAAAAATACAAAAATGAAAGAACAAAAAATTTTCCTATTTATATATTCTGAGAACAACTGTTGGAGTTTTGTTGAATCCGGTGACTAACAAGTTGACATGTGCTCTCTGCTTGATAAATCAGACTGGCCAGATTGCTGGGTTTTACAAAAAGTATCTGACTTTCATTTAATATAATTCAATTTCTGTATGACAACATTTAAAAGGAGTTTGTTACTGATATCACATGACTATTAGACTTCCGATGTCGTCGTTTGAGATTTGTGAAGTCATGTGACTAATAATGCAAATGGCAAGTACCGGGTCAAGTTTCATCTATGACATAGTTTTGTATATTCTGTCAGCGGATTAACGACATAACAATTACATTACTTGCCATTTCTGAGAAAATAAATCATTTTCCTATCGATTTCATGCAGGTATAAGTCGATATAATATATGCTTAAATTTTCTATGCCGCTGGTAAGCGACTACCATATGTAGTTACCAGGCTGTGTTGGCACATTCCAAATTTTTGATGTGCAATTGCAGTGACCCCACACCCCAACCTAAATGTCCAAATAAGAAAAATGGGGTGAGAATATTCGGACGAAACCCGGATTAGAAAACTTGACTGCTATTCGTTTTAAGCCAAATTTATTGCCTAAATTGTTGAATCAAGGAGCTGAAATGAGAAATTGTTTTCCCTTGTATTATATATTAAAAAATGATAAGAGCCCCCATATCAGTACATGCTTGGGGACTGGTTTAATGAATTAAAAAAAGACAAGTTGATTTTACAAAATTCAGTCCTTGTTTATACAACAATACATAATTGTGAAGGTCTTTTGTCAAAATTTAAATCAGCACTTTTGAAAATGATTTTTAAATGATAGATTTTTAACCAGAATGTCGTAAGGAGATTGGATTGTTGAAAAATTTTGTTAGGGATATTATTAGCACAGATAATTTCAAGGTTAAACTCTTATTGTCACAAGACAAGATTCTAATCATTTACATTCCTTGTTTTTTTTTAATACTGTAATAGTAAATGTTTACTTTCTATAAGATATGTTGCTCTAGAATTCTTTAGAATTAAAGGTTTGAAAGGAAA
>QKMX01215455.1:0-11562 GCA_003401595.1 Venustaconcha ellipsiformis
GGAAATCTTATTCCCACTCATCCTGAATGGAAATCTTATTTACACTCATCCTGAATGGAAAGTCGTGTTTTTATTGGGTCTCCACCAAAAAGCTACTTATTATGTCAGCTTGATCTAAATATAAAATAGCTCTCATCTGGGTTGTGGTACGGCAGCATAACTCAAAGACCTCATATAATGTTTTGTTAATGCTAAATTAAAATGGTGCTGATCCGGTAGTAAATAAATGGCCACCGTGATAAACATGTCTTCGTTACTTTTTTTAGAAGGTTTACATCAGAAGAGTTCTCATTGTCTCTGCTTGGTTATAAGTGACTACTGCCAACTCTGCATGGCCACCATAGTGGTCATCTTGAAAATGTTACCGCTGCTTCCAAATCAATGTCAATATCAGCATGGATTTTTCACCAATATACTTGAATGATACCCCGTTTGTCCTGAATGAAAATGGTGCCATTTTGTATGTTCAGTATGGCTGTCACAATACGGTGGTAAAAATCATACTGTCACTACTTTCCCTTAATGGATGATCAGTTCTACATCCTGTTTCAATCAGAATACGTATAAATGGCCGCTTGGTTCTACATGAAAATGGTACTGATCTGAATAGAATATATAGAATATAGAATATATAGAATAGAATATATTCACCATAACAGGCAATTGGAAAATCTTTTTATCGCTAAAGAATCTCAGAAATCAAAAAGAAGAAATTGTCTCTAGTTCCTGGAAATTCGTTTTGCCTAATAGAGCATCAGTTCCTACAAGGGACCCTTTTGTTTGATGTATTCCATTAGACTGTACTGTGCTGCATTGAATTGGACATCTTGTATTCACGTCCTCCCTCAGTGCCTAGAAAGCACCACAATAAATAAGGGCATCAAGGTCAACAGTACTTTTTATTATCAAATCTGACATTATTCTCTATATTCCAATGTTACTATTAGCTGCTTAGGTGTATACATTTACAGAATGGTATAAACTTTACTAGTGATATTTTTTCCATTCTTAAATGATAAATAATGAAATGTTTTGAACAGTTTCAGCATTATCATTGAAATATATCAAAATTATATTTTGCTTGTTTAATTACAGGTAATGCAAGAACCAATCTTAGTAGTTATATTTATTATCAGGTTAGGATATGAAAATTGTAGTCATTAGTAGGTTGCAGATGAACAAGATGCTTTTTTACTTTTCATAATGAAATTCATCAGATTTGAAACCATGAAGTTGACAAATAATTTGCATCCTTTTCTTTTTCAGTTGTGTAAGTTTATTACTCTTATATTCCTTAGATGGCATTTTTGGATCCCAATTACATGAACAAGAGGTTTTCATTTCTTGGTCATTTCTCGTGACATCATCCCTTATGAAACAGTATAGTTGGGGTAATTTTGTTAACCATTACTATTTTTCGTGCCGACATCCCATTAACAAATTATGTTGCTTATCAGAAATGTTACATCAAACCCACTTACAGTATAACGTACAGAATGATCGTTATATTAAGTTTAAATGAAATTAGTCTCCCTTTACTAGATGCATATGCATAACAACCGAAGAAAAAATGTAAAAGACACAACAAAAGTTCAGTCTCGATTTGTAAGTTAACCAGCACACTAGTCTGGATTTATTAGTTAACCAGCATACTAAGTGGCTAATCAGTGCGACCCAAAGTAAGCTCATCTGTACCAAAGTTGGCAAGAAAAACAATCCTCGTTGTCTTGGTCATAAAGGTTGACCTTTACACGAACTTCAGCATGTCAATTTGTCTTTCTTTAAACTGCTTGTTTATATTTGAAAAATAACATTTCAATTTTTATTCAGAAATATTAATACTTTGAAATTTAAATTTTAAGTTTGATATTGTTTGAAGTTTAGAACCGACACTATACCAGTACTTAAAATTGTTCTTGATGAATACATTGTTACCGTATGTGCGCTACATAGGTTCCGAATTCATTTGCTTAGGTGTATATTTTGTAACATCTTTCAAAATGTAACATTATTCAATATTCATTCTTGGATGCATGCATTGGGAGCAGAGCATGAAAGTGGTAAACAGCATGTGTCTGCACCCTGATATCTGGACCGCTTATTATGCAACTTAGTTGTCCATCTACACAAAGACCCACAACTTTTCACATAACAGTTTTGGGTTGGGGAATACCACAGAATATAAACTAAGTGTAGTGGAGTTTAAATGAGATACACCTGACACTCCAGCTAGCTAATCAGTATGGCGTTATATTAACTAAACGCGACAACTATCATTTTTTTCGAAAAACATTTTCTAACTGCTTTTGCTAATTTGTTATAGTTTAGTATATTAACTGTTTGATGATTTCTTGTTATAGATGTACAGCTTATTATTATAAATTAGATAAAAATATATTATTATATGGTTTTTAATGAAGAGACTTGCTGATATATAGATATGTTCGAGATTTCATATATAGCGATATAATCGCAAGTGGTTAAAGCACTAACAACAAAGTCACAATTTTATACCAAAATATAACGTAATCTCAGATAAATCTGCTGGGTATTGTGAAAATGATATTTTATGTAACACCAACGACGATGGAGATAAAGTAGTTTACATTTTTGACAAAACATTACAGCAGACAGACAGCTCGACGATATAATGTTAATTATCATATTGTTAAAAAAAATTAATAAATTTAATTTTACTGTTGCCGAAAAATAAATATTTTGGCAGCTTACAAAACAATAAAATACGATTTTATATTTGTTTAAATATTTAATTTGATGATAACTGATAATTTAAGAAAATTACATTTAATATCATTAATATCGACTTAGTTGGTACCCAGCTATTAAATTTATCGCTTTACCCACGCCATTTTCCTAAACCTTTGCTACCTTTTTTCCTAATAACTTTTTAAATAGCTAATATATTTTGTTCGTTTTTTAAAGTTATTGTTCATAAAAATTACCAGTTATAGGTTCACCTGATAAATCTTTTAGTGGATAAGTCACTAGTATTGGTAAAAGTACTCTATCAAAAACAAAAACTTATTCACTCCAGTTTGGAGTAAATTCTTTTTAAAATGTTTTTTTTTGTCAGAGAAATTCTAATTTTATCACCAACTTTAAATTTATATCTGCGGGATATTTTTTCATTTGCTAATATCGGATTTTTAATGGCTTCGTTTGGCGACATTTTTATTCATCTGTTCTTCGTGTTATTATATTTGTCAAAACTTTTCTGTAGATTGTTAATATACTTAATATACTTATTTATATTTTTAGCTCAGTGATTTGTCCAAATTCTATTTGGTTTTCTTTCTGTACTTGTTATTATTTGTTTTAACGAATCATTTATTGATTCTCCTGTTTTATTTGAAACCGGTACACTAAGCTCGTACTTGATAAAACAATCAACATTAAAAAGATATATTCTTTGGAGAGTCTTTTGCGCCAACGTTAAACTGAGCAAGATTTGACACATTAGGTTGTGTGATTCGGATGCAAGGTCAGCATACAAAACTTTTTTTTATCGAGTCCCAATTTATATTTTACTCCAATAAAACCATGCACCAACTTTCTATCTACACGCTCTCGCACATTTACAGGTTTTATATCTCTAAGTTTATCTAACTTTACTTTATCACAGCTGTGTTTATCTTATTTATGATTACAATAATAAATGTCCTGGCGCATTGCTATGCTATCAACTTTTATTGTAAGGCTCTTGTCCTGGCTGCGAATTATCGTTTCTGCCATTTTCCAATTAATTTATGTATATTTAAACTTGTTCCCATTATTTCTCTATGATTGCATTTCCGACAGTATGTAATAATTTTATTTTGCTCAAGACATAAATTTCTATGACAATCGCACTTGCATCTCATTATTAATTAATCTTCTGCTGAAAATAACTTTGCTGAAGTTGTCAGGACATTGGCATCCCGAGCCGGACAACTTTGTTGTTGGTGATAATTTTTTTAAAAACACTTTTCTTTCTCCGCAGATTGCGCAAACACTTTTTAGCATATTTATGGCCTAGCAAAGTCCAACCTTATTTTGGTTTTGGCAATTTACCAATTAATTTATGTATATCTATACCTGTTCCAATAATTTCTCTGTTGTTGCATTTCCTACACTATGTAATAATTTTATTTTGCTCAAGACATATATCTCTATCACATTGGCATTTGTATTTCATTATCAATGAATCGTCTACTAAAATAACTTTCCTGACGTTGTCAGGACATGGGCATCCCGCTCTGGACAACTTTGCTGTCGATGATAATTTCTTTAAAAACATACTTTTTCTTTTTTCCGCGGATTCCGCAAACACTTGTTAGCATTATCCTATTATTTTTTGTTTTCCTTCTATTGTTTCATTAATAATTTCTGTTTTAGTTTTGCACTTGAGACAATATGGTGACATTTTACATTTGATTATATAAAGAAGTTCACACACAATTAATTGCAATCTCATCATTATCGTAAAAAGGTTGGTGTCAGACTGTAAAATAAATTTTGACAAATTGAATTTAGAATCCAATCCAGAGGATTGGGACATTTGCTTTATAAACATTGTTGAATAATATCCACAAGCTGAAGTTCAAACAAAATGAATCTGATTAGACGAATAATATTATTATTTTATATTCTTTTGTTTATGTATTTTTATAGCGTCACTTGTTGAAAGTCCAAATGAATCAAAATAATTGGTATTACAAACAGCTACCCAATCTGTTCTAGATCTGTCGCTGAAATGTTGTATATTTTCACACACGAGCCACCAGCAATTGTATCATTAAGTTCATCTTTAGAATAAACTCCTGGAATTTTTTTAATACCTTTTTTGCTTATTAAGTATATTCAAGTTACTTGAAGTGGCCTTGTGCCTGGCAGAGTTAGTCTTCTGCCAATTCCAAACAGATTTGGCAAAAACCTTCCTGCTACTCCCGCCAGCAACGGTCTTATAAATCCACCTTTACTTGTTTTTCGCTTACGCGTCTTTTTTTCTTCTTGCCGTTTTTCGTCGTGGCAATATATCTTTTATTAGACAAGCATCTTCTTTATTCCGCCTCCACGGATGACATAGTCTCCGGAGAAAGCCTTTTTCGTTGCGCCAGATACTTCACCAGATGCTACTGCTAATCCTAATGTTCCAAGAACTGGCAAAATGTTAGTTATTAACGTTTTGGCCATTGCAGATAGTGCTGGACCAAACAAACCACCTCTAACGACGATGTCATTTGCCATCGCAGTTTCTTGTGTGGCACTTAAATTAAAGACGAAAGGTTTCTTTGCGATCGTATTTTTTTATGTTTTTGGTTAAAATTAATTTTGTTAAAATACCTCTATCTCCATATTTTATTTTTAATGAAACCTATCGTTGTTTGGTAACAGCAGCTGCTAGTTGTGTAACTTAACAGTCCTTAATTATATTAAAGTTACAGATTAAACTCGAAGTACTTTAAAATTGTACTGACATTTTACCTCCAATAGAGTCAATTGTAGCAAATCTGTTGCTTATTACTAGAGCATATACATCAAAATAAAATATTGGGTAAAGGGTACGAAATATTCTTCTGCTGATATCTGAGATCCGTGTCCAATATATTGATATATCTGTACTGCATCGAGTAATTACATATATGGATGAATCTGCAAAATTACATTATATCGTTCGTTCTGGATANTGCTTTGAATTTAGTCTAGCATATATTCGTCTAACATCGGCGTTATCAAATATTAAATTATTTTGTTGCTGGTTACTACGTCGCGCTTGCTGCTGAAATACAACAAACAATTGCCGAGGTAGTTGTTTACTTTACGTTGCTGTGACTAGCCATGTGTAGTCGGTAGTATTTGGAGCTACTCTTTTATATATTGTATGTTGCTGAAAATAAATTATGTTTGTGTGTTTATCAAGTATACTATTTAATTCTGCTGTTTTTTGTGATTGATGGAGTTATTCGTGGCATTCACTTTGCAAGTTTGTTTATGAAAAATTGAGCTTCAGCTCCGCCAGTTCTTAACAAACAATCATTTTATTCTGATCGATCTAAAATTAGTGTATGTTTAACTCCATGAAATACTTTATTTTAATTCCGACAAAATCCAAATATTGTGTAATTTGACGTGATTCTGCTGCAAGTGCACTTCTATTAGAAAAATTCTCATTGTAACGTATATTTTTGAGACAGTTGTGTTATCAACATGATTTAACACTGCAACACCGTCTGCAGCTGCAGCTGATGGTATTATACTAAAATTAGCACAAGCAGCAATAAGTGATAAATCTTGTAGTGTCTGCATTGGCGCATGCGGCAGTTGCAGCTGTATCTAAAATAGCAGCATTAGCAATAAGAAAATCTCTTACACGCGCAACATCTGCACAGGCATCAGCACCGGGAATAAGAATACCATAAGAAAAAAGTTCATTTGATGCAGGTAAACCAGCCCCAGTATCTTTAAACCACATCATCTTAGTTGCAGTCGAACTGGAGTAATCATCAGAAAACGAGATAGTTCTTAGTATAGTACTTGTAACATGCAGGTGACTCGAAATATCTTCAAGTGCTTGATTAGCTAGCTGATATGTAGAACTCTTGAATAAGCTCCAGCCATTATTTATAAAAGCTATTTTTGCTCCAGCTGCAATTGCGACAAGTGGATTAACCACTGTCATAATTTGGCCACGAACTTACAACATTGTTTTGTGAGGTAAAAAAGATACATCTTCATCTCTAGTAATATATGTTCTAACACCAACTATTTGGTTCATTTGAATTTTTATCGAGATGCTGAATATACTCAAATTCTATAACTGTGTCGTCTATGTCATTAGCCTCTGCTAAATCGAGATACTTTTAACAGACAATTTTAGTTATTAGGTTACATAAAATTCACCAACGATATTGTAGCTATTGTGGCGCTGTTGCTTTAGATATTAATATTTGTATAATTTGTTTTTTTGGTGATAAAAGTTTTTTTTTGTTATTGTAACCATTGCACGTTTAGTTTTTTGTTGTATTTTTTATATTGGATATAATTTGCTTTATATCCAATATCTGCTTTGTACATTGCCCTTTTATTTTATCAGATTTTTCCACAGCAGATCCAGCAGCAGGTGTAGCCCAAGTTGCAAAAGCTTTTGACGCATCAAATGCAATTGGCGCAACTTTATGCGCTATTCTTGGAACATTTTCAATAATTTTTGTAAATATATTTCCCAAAATTACTCAAACTATTTTCTTCTGTAGAAATTTTTGTTTCATTATATCTGAGATTGCATAAAAATCAGTGTCAATCACGTAGTGATTGTGCCTACACTTTGCGTATGTGTAAACAATAATTAATAACTTCATTCTTAAGATCCAGCTTCGTCCAGAATGATCTGTCAATTGCATATTTATTTCTGTTTTCTGATTTTCAATGTTTAACGAATAAAAATAAAAATATAAAAATATCGTTTTGTTGTATAAGTATTTGTTTGTGTGTTTGTGTATATTTGTCTGTCCCTATCAACCCTTCTGTCTCTATAAAACCATTCTGTATCTACCAACCCTTGTCCCCATAATATTTCACATAGCCTTTTATATGCCTAACCTACAGTATTGAGGTCAACTTGAACACTGTTACTAAGTTCGAGCCTGATTGAGGTAAGCCACCTGTAACACTGTTTTCAATTGACTCCATAAATAATTTTGACCCTATAAATATATTTGACCACCAAGTGGTATTCCCGTGTTAAATTCCCGTTTGACCCATAAATATGAACCAAACGCATATTTTTGTTAAAAACCAGTTCACCTTATGGTGAATGCAAAGCTCACTGGTCGTATATGCAGATGAACATCATATCAGCTTGTGATTTTTTCCATGTACTCATGATATCGTAAAGCTTCTGTCTTTGTGTTAATCTCATGCTGTGTAAGACAATGCATATCGAGTCCCATATTTAAGACTTGCTTGAGTATTTCTTCATTATCTTTATTTCACAGCTGTATTATTATTAATGGTGAGGGTTTGTAGAAACTTTTCATATTTCATTATTTTAAATACTTCATTTACATGCATTGTATTCTGTGTGTTCACTTAATCCATACCCATTCTGTTTCAATCTTGTTAAATAATTTTTATAATTGTCTTTGTTTGCACCTGTACTTGTTATAGTCTAAATCCTATCAAATTTCTAAAGTAGTGTTGGCATTAACAGGCCCATGGTCACCAAATATATTTTCCGTTATGAATATTCTTAAAGTTGGTTTATTGGCAACAACAAGTATCATCAATGTTTTAAATTGTCTTTAAAATGTTTGGTGCAAAGCCATGAAGTTGAAGAAAGTTCTGCAAGTTTGGCATGATAAATCACAAAGCAAGAACAATGCCCCTAAACATAATGGGCTGTGGCTAGTAATTTAAGGTTAGTCTTTGGTTTTGCTACACACAAGTTATGACATAAGTGACCTAAGATGCATCTCGTGTCGATTACCAACTTGCCAGAAAATGATGTTATAAAATGTTGCATGTCCATCATTTGCTCCTTGGTATAGAAAATGACGGACTAGTCCTTGCAATGTACATTTTCATGAACTAAATATCATAGATATGACGTGTAGAATTTCATCGGCCACGTTGTTCGGTCTAATTGTTGGTACATTTTCCTTCCTTTCTTTGCGATAGTTAATGTACTTATGTTGTTTGTATCTCAGTGTCATTATTATTCAACATTGACGAGTGACCATATCATTTTATGCTGGTTGAAGATTAAACAGACCCAATATAAAACAGGTGCGGATTTGTCCTGTACAATACTAACCCAACCCCTTGTAACTTAAAACCCCTTTCCAAATTTACTGTATTTATTTTAAAGAAAAATGTTTCACTTTAGCCAAATGGACCTTAAATAGATTTGTCAGAATTGGCCATTTGCCCACAGATATCCTTTGCTCATTCCCCATACGTAATATTTATACATTTCTTCGTTTAAGCTGAATGAATGGGAGGAACAGTTGGATTCATGATTTGTAGTGGGATACAAATTGTAGGTACCATTCTGTTTGAACTGGTGAACTGTCGTCACTGTTTGCAGATGAAGATAAATGGTTAGATTTATTCGTATCTACCTATGCAATGAAGTGAATTTAGTTGTCGATGTTTGTAGATAGATGAATTGTTGAACTTTGAGAAGCGAGTTGAAATGTTTTCATTTTCAGAATCATGTATTTTGTGTTTGAAAACACATCAGGTCCACATACGGTATAGAGGTTATTATGCCTGTTAGAAAATTCCGGTTACAATAACATTGTGAGCAAATGGTGTGCTTAGCCATTTGGTCCATTCAAGAGTTTGGCGTAAACCATGTTTGTTACTTATCGGTAATGTACTGCTGTCCAAACAAACTAATTATATGAGCAATTAATTATGTAAAACTCATTCACAAGATAGTCATAAAAACAAAACCAGAATTTGCCAGTTAAAATTGTAGAGTTGCGAAACGTCCATTCAGTGAATCGAATTTAGTTAGCACTGAACATGCTTTCACAAATTATTGCGAAAATACAAGGAGTCACAATTAGAAAATAAGGCTTCACTAAGAGTACATTGCTATGCATTTAAAAAAAATCTTTCTATGAAGGTTAAGGCATTCACATTGACAACTATTATTCTTATGAAATGTATAAAAAATGTTACTAAGTGTCAACATATGTCAACATATTATGAGGTTCATTTCTTTTCTTCGTTTGGTTTACTCAATACTAAGATAATACGCTTTTACTTTATTTTATTGCGGTTATGATGTTATTATAATCAATGGATTAAACGAATGAGGAATACTCAGTCTAAATATGATTTTGTTGACAATATTGTTGACTCTGAACTAGCAGTTATTATTATAAACTGATAAATCTCTCCATTATATTCTTTCTTACCTTTCTCCCAAAGAAAAATCGCCAAACAAGTGAACAATTATTATATACTATTTACAGAAATAAGGCATTACAGCCCATTGTATCGTTAATTAGATATGCTAAGTATCCGTTGTCAATAATGCAGGAAGGGAAGAGGGCGCACCTAATGTCCTCAGTCAATAACAGAAAGTGGAGGCATAAAGTGTTTACATTAATCAATTTGTCGATTACGAATGATGGTAATGACAAAAAAATACCAACTATGAAATAATATGTCTTGTGTCAAACTTATAGCTGACATGCACGCGAGGTTGACTAGAGTTATGCTTAGAGACAACCCTATATTGCTGAACTATCACTGTACAGGCGTGTACTTGCTAATGTCAGACCGTAGATTATGTCCTTCAGTTGATTATCATTGTTCTCACAGAAATAGTCAATGTTTCAAAGACTTCCAATTGCACAAAAATACTACCTAACAATGACATTTTGTTTAATTAAGCAGTTCTGAAAATCAAAGAAGTTGATGAAGTTCACTGGTTGCCTGTATTATCACTATTCAGACTCTACTCTCTTGTCTTGTTCTTAACTACTGACAATCTGTTTAAGTAAAATTTTATGGGAAGAAAATAATTCAGTATGACTTCATTGTAATACATTGCCAGCTAATGGATCTAGTGCCTTTGTGTTTGAACTGTCTGTATTTCAGAAGTCAGACCTCGATGTGAACATATTTCAAATGTCTGTTGAACATTGTAAAAAGGCTTTGAACAAACTTAAATCTGGTGAAATGGAGTCTGGTACACATCTGGAGCAGTTGCAAACTTATCATTTACCTGTTCATAATGGCAAACTTACGAACTCTTACTGCGCAAATTTAATACAGGAAAAGCAAAATATTAACTCTATTAAACATACATTTATAGACACCAACCTGGAAAACAATGATGACATGTTTCCAGAGGATGACAGTAATGACAGTTATGCATTTGGTATGCTTAGTATGAAACCCATATTGTTATGTTCTCAGAAAGTAATGCAGCGTTGGGTGATGAAACAATGTAAGACTTTGATTAAGCAATAAGATAAAGCTAGACGGTTAATATCTACTCCTAAGAAGCTTGAGATGATAAGTGAATCTATTATTGATACAGAGGACACAAGAAAAGCACTGGTGAAGCCGCTGGTTATAACTGCGGTCTATGCAAGAGACAACATGAGTGTTCCTTGTGGCATGATTAAGAAACAACATAAAGACAGTTTCGATACTTGCTAATATTAGCAGCTTTGGACTTATTAAATGTAGACTATACTCATAATTAGGTGCAAAAAGTGCACAACGATGATTAAAACAGAAGGTGTCAATATAGAACAATATACTTTTATGATGCTTTGTGTCACTGGAGAAATTCTAAGGAGAGGAATCATTTGTTTCAAAGAACAGCTTGGATTGATTTGGACAGTATACGTTGATTGGCAGTTAGTGCCTGGTACCGATACGATTCAGAATCATTAGAAGTGGGCTTTATACAGTTTTATTCAATTTATAACCGTCAGTCATTATGTATTTTACTGTCATAAACTCAACTTCAATTAAATACTGGTAGTGAAACAAATTCAAGATCTTATAAGTATACACACACACACACACAGATAT
>QKMX01215468.1:0-10467 GCA_003401595.1 Venustaconcha ellipsiformis
TATATATAACTGAGATATGATATTGATTAGTTATACCACACTGTCCAAGTCCTGTCAATCTTTTTCCAGATGAGCAGGATATTTCAGATAGTGTCATATATTACCATCGCTATTTCTATCTAGAAGTTATACTCTTCCGCAGCTGCACTCATTGTGGAATCCATTGACCCTAAAGTTGACCCATGTGAGGATTTCTATGAGTACGCATGCGGAGCTTGGAAGAGAAAGCACGTGATCCCACAGGATATGTCCAACCTGTATGCTTATGGCGTTCTCCGTGAAAATGTTTTAACAATAGTCAAGGGTAATTTTTATGTTCGTAAATTCCCGTTTAATTCCAATCATCCTCCATTTCTTTTGCTTGCCAACATTTTCCGTTGTTTCATAATGACGATAACGATGATAATAACTAACATCGCAATGAGTAAACCCAATATTTTTTTTAACCATTACGTTTATGCACCGCTATAGTCAAATGTTTAGGTTTTTCTGTTTGTGTTTCGAAATTGTTTCACTTACCGAAATTTTACTATTGTTCTCCGAATGGTACACATCTGGCTATTTCACTTACGTTAAGTGAAGTTTCAATCAGCCCTGTTTATTTTGAATGAGCTCCAGCGGTCTAAATTAAATTATGGCATTCGTCTTTTCACATATTCCGTAACTGAAATTGATGTTAAAGTTCTTGCAGTAACATATACCAGTCGATATCGGTTGCTACCAATGTACAACATTAAAATATGGAATTATGCTGTAACGTCTGTAAAAAAAAGAAAAAAAAAAAGAAAAGGAAAACAACATGTGTGCCTTGTTTGATGTACCAATAATCCTAATTATAATTTCTTAATTAGTTGTATTTGGAAGATTTGTAAACAAAACAAATAGTTCCCTGCATGAATAAGTAAAGGACAAAACTGACTATGATCCTTATCACAGTAGCATTATCACGATTTTTGTGTATGCAAAAGGCACAACACCTCGTGAAATAAGATATGACTCAAAACTTTCTGCAGAATAGGAGTAATGGCCGTGGCATGCAAATATTTTTCATTCATTTTACTTACATGCTCATGCGAAAATTAGATCCATTCATTTTGTCCTTATTTCAAATAGATTACTTAAATTTATTAAAGAGTTTCAATCGTTATTGGACTAATTTGATAAATTTTATTTCAAATAACTACTCATGTAAGGTCATTTTTTTATGGATTCATGGTGTATGAAAATTAATAATTAATTAAATATAGTCAGTGTGAAAATACAAATATATAGTATGCTTACATAATAGGATGTTTTTAGTGGTTAATAGTATCTGAGTGCATGTATATCATTCGTAACAAATGTTATTCCCCTTATAGACTTTGAGTGCAAATATATGATTAGGAACAAAAGTTATTTCCCCTTATTTATATTAAAGAAATTATTTCGTTACGGAATATCACTATGCAATATTCTCAGACTATTTAGAAATATTTATCTGAATAATTCTAAAGTGCTCGAATCCATCACATTGATTTGATTTACATCTTAGCATCTTAAAGAATATTATTTTCTTATTGTAGGTTTTTTGGAAGAGGAAGTAAATGAAAATGATCTTAAAGCGCAAAAGAATGCGAAGTACCTGTACCAGTCTTGTATGAATGAGAGTAAGTACGTTTTGACAAGTCGTTCACCATTAATCAATTTACGACTCGTAGAAACAAGACTAAAGTGATACACAATGAAAGAGCAAACATTGCTTGCCAAATATGGAGAATGATTGCTACGAAGTAAGTACTTAAACTCACGTTAGCCTGTATCGTTTTATTTGCTTTAACGTGCACAGAATGAGGGTTGTATAAATGGAGACGACGTTACCTGGCCTATTGTGACTCAAACAATTATAAATTTCAACCAGATTGCGATGTTAATATGGTACAGTGATATTACATTAGTTATACTAAATACTTTAGCTTGATGTCCAACCCATGAAATATCATCCTAACATTTGGTTCTAGGATTGTATAGAGTGCGTATCTAGCCTAGTATTTGTTTCAAGTGTTTTACTGAGTGCTCAAGTCCACAGGATGAGACATGGGACGCAACTTCATGTAACTATCGCACGACGAGTAAACTAGAATTATCTCCCCTGCAACAGAGAGCTCAATGATATGAAAATCATATCGGTATTTTAAACTTTACATTTTACAACAAAATGATGCAAGTTATTGTCTATATGCATATAATTGAGTTGGCATCAATAACTGATATAGAGATGAATTAATTCAATCATTCATATCATATTCAGTTGTTGTATCGTTTTATTTATGGGACTGATGGTGGATCGCATTTCCCTTATTATTTTAATTGTGGCACTAATGTCTTAATTTGCAGTATATTTAAGTTAGTATGATTTGCACAAGTATAGTTATGTCAATGGATCATTTCATATATTCTTTAAATACCATATACACAAACATAGATTTGCGAATGAATCATTTCATATAGGCTTTGAAAACGATCTACTCAAGTATAGATATGCAAATGAATCATTCATATTTGCTTTTAATACAATTTACACAAGCATAGATATGCGAATGAAATATTTAAAGTTTTTTAAAATACGATTTTCACAAACACAGAAACGCAAATGAATCATTTCGTATCTGTTTTCAACATGATGTAGAGAAGCATGTTAAGGCGAGTGAATCATTTCATATGAACTTTTAGTACGATCTACACAAGCATGTATACGCTAATGAATAATTTAATTTAGACTTTTTTAATGCGTTATACACAAGCATAGATACGTTAAATCATTTCATATAGATTTTTAATACGATCGTCTAGTAGAATAGTGTAAGTATTAATTGGAAGCAAACACTAAACAATTGAGAAGGAATCAAACTTTAAACAAGAACAGCTTTTCTCTAATCATAACCAATTCGATCTTAGATCAAGACCAATTGGTGTATAGATTATTATTATGTACTCACTTTGTTTTCATTATTAACTTAACATAGTCAGTATCGTGCAGTATTTCTTCAGGTGTGTTTAAAAATAGCATCGTGTGTTAGGAACTACTTTTTATTGTAAGCAAATAATGTACGCTCATTTAGCAAACATCCAGAGCTTTTTGATTTATTAGATTTGTATGTGAACGAACTTAGCAAGGTGTTTTGATTGATATGAAAGTAGAGGATAAAGTTGACGATATGGATGAGTTCACCGAGTCACAAAATAAACTTTCCACTTATCACACGGCATAACGTGATGTCCAGCGATGGCTTTATGACAACCAACGCGAGAACATACATTATTGAAATTATAATTATAATCATGTAAATACTTATTTAGGAGAAATGTTCACAACGACTGGCAAATCGGATATGATAATTGCTCTCTATCAAAAATATCATAGAAATGCATATTAAGTCTACAGGCCTGTATAGTCTCACTTAGAAACGACAAGTGCCAGATTACCCAATAGGCAGAGTAGACACCGGCCTATGGGCTTCACGGTTTTTAGGGCCCCGCGACAGCTGATCAAATATTGAATTGATTTGATCTTGACATATTAGGAGATAATTTGCGAGGAGGGCCACGAGATTTCGACTGCCTAAAGGCCTCCACAGGGTTTAATCCGGCACTGGAAACGTGTTTATGTTTTTTTCTACGTATTTTCTAGTCGTTTTCATCATGTTGCGTGACTTTCTAAATAACTGCTTTGTGGGGCGTGGGGCTTGATTTCATGTGCGTTTCAACGGATTCCTTATCTTGATCAGAATGATTTTTCACGAACTAATTAGCCACTTTGATTATATCCGTCGGGCATCACGTTTTCAATTTATAGCTTTTCTTGTGATCGGGTGTGGCATTTTAATATGATACGGCCTTTGGTGGACGAAAGTTTTCAGGATCGACACGACAATACGAAATACTGATCTGAGCATACTTGGTAAAGCGAATACTCCTTTGTCGACCTTATTCCTCGGTAATAGGGATATGTGAGGTACAGGTCACTAAAAATTAGTCTGAAAAATGAAGTTTACTTTGGACACTATCTTATCCGAGACATATATTTGTACCTATATTTACACTGTCAAAGTACGATTTACTGACGGCAAAACGATACGGATGAACACAATTGCGGTTCACGTGATACATGTTTCATCCTTTTCTGTAAGCATTTATCGCAGACTAAATTAAATAGAATCAAACGCAGCAACATAATTATTCGTATTTTTTTTGTTTGCTACTTTCGTCTCTTAGCAAATCTGAGTCCACAATCACAATTCGAGTGATTCAATCATTTCGATGTGGCATCCAATTGGCTTAAATAATCTTCTGCTGTTGCTGCTGCTGATGATGATGATGCCGTTCAAAGTTTGGTCTATTTTTTGTCCATCCACAATAGTAAACTTTGTAGGGTAAATATCATTTTACCGCGGGAAACGCATTCCCAAAAGACGAGAGGGTGAATGGTCGTTAATTACACATTTAGTGATTTTCGGAAGTCCTTCGCGAAACCAACAGTAGAATATATTCCAAAATTATTGACAAAATGTCGAGTATTGAAAATATTTATATATTTCTCTCAAGAGTACTTGTCTCGTGCATATTTAGTTTGGAGTTTGTGTAGAGGGCGTTTGTGTTTCATATTGGCCAGGATCGTGTTATCCTAATGCTCGGATTTCTTTGCCTGGGAATTCCATACCCAATTTTTACGAAAACCATAGCCCAATCGGCTTCGAGGTCTGATTGTATCGAATGAGATAATATCGCAGTGAAATATTGCAATTTGCTGCTGTTGTTGATGATGTCGGTTGTTGGGGTGAAGGGGATGGATGGAGGATGCACATCCATGGAACTGTTGCTGGGTGAAACCAAATGAAATTGATTGTTCTTACTATAAACCTTCTTGTATTTGAATAGAATGGTTCCAGAAATGCTACTTGTCTTATTACAAATGAACAAAGAATATATTTTATCAAGTTTGTGCAACTTCTTAAGGTTTTCACCCGCGGAATGACGTATATAATTTATTCACTTGGAACAAGAAGATTTTCCTTGTATTTAATGATCTACGTATGGGCTAGCAGCATTTGTTACATTTTGAAGTAGAGGTTTCTTGCTGTATCCGGCACGATGATGTCAGCGATTTTGCGTTTACGTTCTGTTGTGTTCTGCGTATATTCACAAAAAATATATAACAGTAGTAACATAATACTCTTTCCTAACTCAAGGTTAAATATTTCAGAAAGAAAGAAATAAAAACACTTATTGTGGGGTGTCAACTTGGCTAATATGCATGCGATGCGGCAATAACTTACCACTAGACCACATAAACGTTTAAATATAGTTCGGATTTTATGATCATTAAGCGATCGACCCGGCAATGAAAAAATACATCTGCTATTCTGCTCTGGCGAAAGTATCAAAATTATTTCTCTTGGAAAATCCAGTAATTCACTGTCTAGCATAGATTCTAAAGATCAATTCCAGAGCGTTCCACTGTGTTGTTTCTATTTGTAGCATTGATATTATTATTGCCTTTGAATGGGTTGCGTTTTGCTGCCTCTGTTATTGCAACTGCTATTGCTACTGCTATCGCTGATGTATTTGAACCACATATTGTAAACCAAATAATCAGTACAGATGCTGATTACAATTGTATCGGTTGCCTATCCCCTTGTAGCAAACTCTGATTCCAGTAATAAATTACAGTGAAACGATACACAACAATTTTTTGACAGAAAGGCGTTCGAAGTTTTGGTACGAATTCTTCAGATCACACTTACTCCTGGTGTTGTTGTTTTTGCTGAATTTTTGTTGTTCTATGATTGCGCTAGGGACCGTATGGACCAGCTAGACACGAGTTTTTATGACATTTTCATGGCTTATTGTCTGATATAATTGATGCATTGTAAGGTTGTTATCTAACAATCAAAACTCGGCGGATAAACATTGCCCAGAAGTTTCACTTCTATGACGACCGGTGGCGTTTTCGATATTGAGGATGCACTTTCTTGCAGTTCAGACAGGTAAACAGTTCCTTTCAGTGGTTCTCTGCTCATGTCTTAAACCTTTGTACACGGTTTTTAATGCTCCATAGACTTGTTCAGTCACAGAAAAAATTGGGCGTTCAGGTGAATAAATATCTTTTGTCGACGGTTAATTTTGTTTTTGTTTCTTTTCATGCAAATCAATTTCCCATTTTCATCGTAATGGTAGATATGAATGGCACGATATACTATGCTGTTTTTCTCTGATTTTGTTCGGATTCCAAACAATTACAAAGACACTTCGTCTTCCGTTTATGCCGTAAGATTCTCTTATTCATGCCGACAATGTGAGGGCATCATTGTGGGCTTTCACATTTCTCGGTAGCAAATAGATTTTTTTTAGCATGTGCCGCTTTTTAATTTTTTCCCACTAGTTCAGTATGTCAGCATGTTTATATATTTTCCGTATGGTTAGAAACTCCAATAAATTGACAACGTTAGTGACCCCCTAGCGATGATCAAGTTAGAAATCATAAATTAATTTAATAAACCATTAGGTTTTGTACATCTTTATATCCTTGATGTTTTTCAATTTTAAAATCTGCATGGGGTATAAACGACTGAACAACGTACAATTACTTCAATCGTGAGCAGCAGAAGGGGGTGGGGTGGACAAAAGGGGGGAGGACCCACAAAAAGTGGTGTCGTCCTTGAGCGGAACCCCACATAAAGGCACTATTTTACAATCCGGGCTTTGTAAGAATAGTGGTTTTACCTGTAAAAATGCTGATTTATTAGTTACCAAATGTAAATCTGATGCTTGTATGAAATCGTGGAGCAAAAATATAATAGCAAAAAAGAAGATTCATAAATCATGTTTAATCGTAATTGGTATTGATAAATCTTGAGACGTTTGTTAGCTACGGAAGCCCATTAGTGCCAAATCGTGTTCGTAAAAAAATAAATATATTGCGAATAAACGTAATACTTATTGCGAATAATATTATTGCGTATATATGCAATGTATTGCGATTATTTGCAATAAGTATTGCGTTTATTCGCAATATATTTATTTTTTTACGAACATGATTTCGCACAAATGGGCTTCCGTAATTAGCAGGTCCATGTATTATTTTTAGCACAGTCAGACACGTGCCCTGGACTCTTCTAAGTTGTGAGTCGAAATGGTGTTCCGGCAGTTTGTTATTGTAAAAACAAATGCGTTAGTAATAATTAGTGATTCTGCAGGAGATGGGTCAGTGGCACCCGATAAACCCAGGACCCCACTCCACCAATTAAGGTCTCATTCTGTAATCGGGGCCTAAGAATATTTAGTACTAAAATGAATATATTTTTGTAAACAAAATGTCAGACCGAGGCTTCTGTGAAGATTGTGACAAAGATGTTTACTGATTAACATAATGTAGTTTACTTTTTGATTAAACAGCTTTGATGTAGCTGATTGACATTTATCATATATGACTTACTGTACTTATCTTGTAATACTATCAAAATAGTTTTCGGCTGATGCCATTGATGAAAAGTCTTTTATTTCTCCTGTATCAAAATTAATTGACTTTAACAGGCCTCTGTGGTTTTTGTGTTAGACATTCTTTCCACGTTTGCTATTTTTTGCTCTGTTTGATTGCTTTCAGATTATGTACGTGATTATATTTTCTATCTTAGTTTATATGATCGATAACTAGACCGTCATTAATCATACCACTAAAACACTCATAAACACATTTGTGTTAAAAATAATTTTATCATATACCAGGTATTTTCAGGCGATTATTAGATACCTAGTATTACCGACATTGCTGTAACGTATATCGCATGACATCTGAATTCATCAAGATCAATATCTTGTACAGCTTATTCCATTATACGATATTGATATATTATTACTTGTTAGCAGAGGAATATCTCTCGAGATAATCCATGGTGTCTTTTATCCTGCTGTTATTAAAAGCGTTTTGTATCTCGCAATATCTCTTTAGTACTTGATATTTTCGTCCACCAAAAGATACACATAATTGTGTTTTCTCTCTGACTCCAACACCAAATTCAAGCCATGGGTTTGGTCCAAGACTACCACGACGCAGACTATGACGAGCCCGTGCTACGCTGTTTTGTTCGAAACTCAGTATTATATCTTCAGATGTTTCTTGATGCCCATTTATCCTCCCTGAAATCGTAGACACAGCTAATCTATCAAATACTATTGGGTTCTGTGTGTGATCGTTATACATGGTGACACTCTGAAATGCCGCGAATATATGCCGTGGTGCTGAAGTTTCTTACTATGATGCGTACTGTCATTAAATGTTTATTCCGTGCCCGGATATGTGTCTGTGGTCATCGTTAAACATGACAGCGTTGATTTACCATAACTGTACTTGAAGAATCACATGCTCGCTCCCTCTGGCACTCATGGACTCATCGTTGCAATCCATAATGCTAGTTTTGTAAGTGTTACTTTACCAGCACTACCACCACCTATTTCAGCGTACCTTATTGCACCGTTGTCAGTAGCCTTTCAAACTAGTGCAATCGCACCTTTTGCTCAGAAGATAAATTGTCAAACATGTCTGCAGATATGTGACATTGATATCACACATGAAAGTCTACCAGCAGCGTTAACTTGAGATCGCTGTGCTGCAAATCCCATGTTGAATTCTGGAATAATATTCTGCAATGTCGCAAAAGCTGAGGCGGGCTGTACTATCGTTTCAGCTGCTGAAACATCGCAACTAGCATGTGCTAATTGTACCATGAGATGCCGCCTCTCGTCGGTGTGGTCCTTCGCGGACATCATGGATGTGCCGGCGGACAGTAATATTCTGCAATGTCGCAAAAGCTGAGGCGGGCTGTACTATCGTTTCAGCTGCTGAAACATCGCAACTAGCATGTGCTAATTTTACCATGATATGCTGCTTCTCGTGGTTGTGGTCCTTCGCGGACATCATGCATGTGCCGCCGGACCGTGAATAGCCATCGGAGTATCGTGCAAGACCGAAAATTATAGTAGCAGCATCAACGTTATCGAGGCATGATTTGATTTCTCTACCATCAATGATGTATCTGGCACTGTTGGAGAACGCCACAACACAATTGTTAACGAATCAACATCGTTCACTTGCTGCATATGCGGTATCATAATTTTTCACCTTGAACTTCAATAAATGCCTCGACCGGTGGAAAATACATGGATATATATATTGGACTTTCTGGTTCAATTCGTCAACGTTGGTCTGGTTCTCTTGCTTCATTAACAATACTGAAAATCACGTACCAACTCATCCTTGAGTACTAGTGCATCTCTGCCAAATGCTGGTTCGGACACACGCTTGAATATTTTATTTTTTTTGTCTAAAACGATGTTCTAACACAGATCAATAAACGGTGTATCGCTGATAATGACGGACCAGACCACTACCTTATATTTGTTTTGCGGTTATAATTTTTCCATGTCTGCTGCGGCTTGATTTGTCAAAGATGGCCTGACAGCTAATTCTTTCAACGACTAATTTTCAGCTTGATTTATTATTTTAATGACATTTTCTGGCATCACTTCGATGCTGAGCGGTTTTACCGGCTCCGGTTTTCGTCGGACTAATCGCGCAAATCAGTCTCTGATAGCCGAGAATCTTTACCATAAACATCACCAACAGTGTTAATATCGTTATCACGAACAATTTCGATGGGTTTCATACCTAATTGTTATGCGATCGGGATCGCTTTAGGGGCAATCCTTCATGATAAACTTTGAATAACTTCGCCGTGCTGTAGATCGGTTTATAAACCGGTAATTGTGAATGTGTCACCCTGACGATTTAAGATCCACGTAGGGCATTGTGTGTATTCATGTTATTTTCTTATCGCAGATTTAATTGATTAATCACTGTAGTAATCGTTGGTAATTTCATCGATCAGTACCCGATTGACTCTGACGTCCATGGCGCCACCGGTAAATAAACGCTGACAAATAGCAGTTGCTTCATTTATAAGTTCGTGGAAATTATTGCCCTCTCGTCTTCTGCTAATCAGAATTTCTAATCGATCAACATCAGCGAGGATGTTATTTGGACATATCACCAGCGATTCAGAGATCATATTACCGCCTTGTTTCTTACGACGTCGATGTGTTTGAACATCGCGAGTGGCAATCCCACTTCCGGTTGCTCCTTCAGTTTATTCGTCGTGTCTGTCTTTATGGTTCTGGAGTGAGCTGCCGGCGGTACCCTCCACAAGGCTTTTTCGATTTCTTTTTCATTTTAGATATAGTTTGTATATCTGATCTTCTATTTTCTTTTCTTGCTTTTTCAGGTTGACGCTTCATTTCTTCACGTTTTGTTTCTCTTGTTTTCTATTTCTGCAGCATATTCTTCTACATTTTCTTTAAAGATTTCAAAGTCTTTCTCGTCCCTTCTGACTCGCTGAATATTCCTGGATGTCCACCTGCAACGAACCTGCCATCATA
>QKMX01215477.1:0-10151 GCA_003401595.1 Venustaconcha ellipsiformis
ATCCGTAACGGTCAGTGCTTTAGACCACTCGGCCACTCGCGGCCCCACAGATTAGGTAGTATGATTCTTATAAAGTTAAAAAGAAAATAAGTTACTTACAATTAATTATTAATAGTCCTGTGTGGCAAAACTGAAATAATTTTATCATATTAACATATAAAAGTATGTTAACATGGACAGCCATGTAAATTACTCAGTTCATTTATGTATACCTGTTCTGCACAAAGGGGATTTGAATTTAGATGTGAAATTGGACACTAAGACTCTGAAGTTACTGATCTTTACAATTCAGAAATATTGAATAATTTGGACCAAAAGTTTGACCTCTTGAAGGTATTTTGGCAAATTCCACTTATGAAAAGAGCAAAAGAAATTTCAAATTTTGTAACTCCAAATAGACTTTACCAACATAAGGCTATGACATTTTGTATGAAAGGTTCTCCTAGTACTTTCCAATGTTTGATAAACATGTTAATATCTGGAACAGGAACAATTGTGATATTTACACTGATGTCATAATCCAAAATGACACCTGGAAAGACCACTTAGAAACCATCTTCAATTGGCTTTGTGAAGCAAATTTGACAATCAGTTTAAGTAAAAGTGACTTTTGCTATCCTTCTGTTACTTTTTTTAGGAACTGTTGTAGGACATAGTCAAGTTAAACTTTTATTAGTTAAAGGCAAAGCTATCTCTGATTTCTCTTTGAGCTTCACATTATAGTCATTGATACAAGTCTATCTAGATGTATTATATTGCATTATTCTGTATACAATGCTGCAGTATTCATATCCTTATGCAATGTTAATTATAGCCATCTTTGACTAATATGAAAAAATAAAGTTTTATGGCATAAATCTTTCTGTTTTTAATTAGAGAAAGTGATAAGTATCTCTATACTGAATGCTATTTTCATAATAATGAGTTTATTCAGGCTTAATAATATTTTTAATTTTAATATTCTAACATCATAGTTTGCACTTTTAAGTAGGAGTTATGTATAGTGCTTTGTATAATTTCATTCATAAAACTCCAAGGTTGATGTACTGTAACATTTTCAAGTAAACATCACATGATCCAACAAGGACCCTAGTACAGGTAAAAAGGTTAGACTGACCTATCTATAGATTACCTAAAGTAAACCACATGACTCTTGTTGACTACAATGCATGATAATGCATGATTTCAAATTACCATATGATTGAGATTCATTCAAAAGATTTATATTTCGTTCTAGCTAATGCATGCTAGTTTACTATATACATGTGTGTATATTATTGTGCAGAATCATTTATTCTTGATATTACCACTTGTCTTATTTTTTAATATAATCATTTGTTGGAATTAAAGTGATATAACATTCATTTTAAAGACATTTGAATAATAACTGTACAGATTTACTAAGAAACATTCAAATATATTTGGATTATTAGCACTTTTGGATTAATAGCTCTTTTTGATTACAATAAAAACAACAGAAAACTTCACCTGGGTACCGATTGTGCCATTTAACGGGTAACCAGGTACTCGTTAGAACATAAAAGACATGTACAACCCTGGTCCTTCTCCTAAATATAGACTGAAGCTGCAACTCAGACCAGCGCACTGCTGAAGATATATGATATTTTGATATTGTTGTCAACAAATTATTTTTGTGAATGGGTACTCATCATTGATTTTCAATGCATGAGTTTTTCACTACGGTAAGGTACCTGGGTAACCAGGTACCAACTGACAGCCCTAATCAGGACATTACAGTTATCATTCAAAATATCATTGGAATGTATTCAAATTACTAGAAACTATTGGATTTGATAGTACTTTTAGGAATTCATTAAAACTGCCAATTATTTTTAATTCTTTCACTTTGTATTTTAGGAAAGAAATTAATATTTTTAATTATATAAAACTTGCTGGTTATCACTCTCCTTACATAGTTTAAGCCCATAAAGATCGTAACAGTATTTTATTGAATTTCAGCACAATGGTGGCAGTACATTGCAAACAAAAGATAAAGTAAAAAAAAATTTCAAATGACTTTCATCTTGCCTGGAAGGTTACAGGAAGGGTGGAAGAGTGTTGAAATGAAAGACCATTAAAAGTGGTTGCATCATCAATGCATAAAACAATCCCTCAAAGCATTAATGAGTTATGACCACACAGAAAACCCAAAGCTGACCATAATACAGCTGCTGCGGCCAAAATGAGTGACCCCTATATCTTGCCCATGATAAAACAGGTGAGACAATAAACTTACTAATGTAATTGTTCAATCAAATAATATATTTAATATTCCAGTACAATCTGAGATAGGACATAATATTGCTAACTGTTGCTATAATATTTTCTCCCGCATCTCTTTCTGATACAGGATCATTAACATGACAAAAACAAGAAGGACAAGTATGCCTCATAGCTAAAATATGTTTTATCTGCCTGACTACTTAACAAGGGATTTTGGAACATTAAAATAGGTTTAGAACTTGCACATGTATTGATTGCTCTATGTCATAGCTAATGAATTTTAATACTATCACAGGCATGGACCAATTCTGCAATAAAGTTATCTGTCCATATATTAGATGGCAAGTTGGTCACAGACTACATCCTGGGCATTTAACACAGTTCAGCAATCAAGGAGAAAGCAAATAACTCAGTTCAGTTACTAAAATAGAAGTGCAACTGTTAAAAACTATTTTTAAAAATTTCTTTGCAAAAAACCCAAAATTTACTGTATTTTAAACAGAGACAAGGGATGAAAGTAATCATACCCTACTGAACTTTAAATCTATGCACCAGTCGGAAATTCATAGATTTACCAATATAGATTCTTTTGACAGACATAACAAAAATGATCACACAATTAATAAAAACCTGAATAGTTAATATAGGTGAAATTAAATCCCGTGTACATGAGGACTTTGACTCTATGTTAAATTCAGCATCATACTGTTTTGACAAATAGAAATTATAAAGGAAGTGCTCAATTATTGGACAAAATTATAACATCAGTAATGGTGTCGGCAATGAAAAAAAGCTTATTAAATATGCCAAATGCTTTTTTAGCTGACCAAACTTGACAGTCAAAAGTTATTGATATTCAAAATAGCTACAGAAAATAGCAATACATGTAATACATTTGCTGATACTATAAAGTAACCTTTCTTCTCTGACGCAAACTTAACAAACTTAGGAGATATTTTACATTTTTTTGTGTACAAAAAAATATAGTGAAACCAAACCAACGTTTGGGACCCAAATTTCATTTTTGGTTTGATGAGGTTTTTAATTAATCAGAAAAAATGTATCAGTTTCATATATAAGTAGATGCACAAGCACAGTATCATCAACACTATCCTTAATTATTCAGACCCAAAACATATGTTATAAACCAACAAAATTCTGTTTTAAATGTGATATTAGAGAGCAGAGCGAGAATTGTGTGTGTGTGTGTGTATGCATGTGTGTGAAACAGCATTTATGTGATGCGAGAGAGACTGTTTTTATGATATAGCATCTATGTCCTTTATTTTTGTTTGTTTACACTGAGAAACAAACTGGAATTTCCATTATTTTATTGCCCAAACATTTTAACTGCAGAATATTTTATGAGAAAGGAAAAAAAAGATGTGGGTGGAAAAGTAATTTACCATTTAATTTATAATTAACAGTAACTGAAATGACAATAACAATAAAGAAAAGCATAGAATTCCAGCAGTATTTAACTTCTAAACTTTTGAACTTTTACTGATAATCGTGTCCTCTTTGGATGGTGGGATGCATAGTTATGAGTCCATTCAAACTGAAATTAAACGATGAGCTGCAAAACAACAAGTAATGTATGCCACATAATATATTGTATCTACATGTATGGTTGAAATGGAAAGCAGTTTTACCAAGCAAAGATAGTTTGATACGCTTACAAATTCCAGTATGAGTAAACTTCAAAGAAAAATGCATATTAAGATTCAGTTATTTGCTTGTTATGGTGCAATGCAGTATAAATTGTTTGCAAATTACTCATACTTTGGTAATTGTATCACCAGCATCACATGACATTATTAATTTTTATATCACTAGGATTTCTAACATACATGTTAAGAATGTAAATGTTTCTAATGTCTGCAAAAAAGAGACATTTACAAAGACAATGTAATTCATCACCTATATCATCCAAGCTACAAAGATAACATTTTTAATTAGGTTTCTCTATGACTAATAAAGAAATCTATTCTATATTTAGTCTGTGAGCTATACATTTGTGTCTACATACCAGTAGGTGGTATACAATGAAAATTATTGTTCTGCTTCCAAACACCATGCAAATAATTGACAATGCACCATCTAGTGATGATTCAAGAGAGATAACTGTAAAAATCATAGACTGCAGAATGGGTCTATTCCATATCTGAAGCATACATGTCCAAAGTGGTTGATTAAGATTGGTTTGACTGTACATCTAAAATCATGTTTAAAATTTAAAAAAAGCTTCCAACATGTGAACCATTTCTTTCTTTTAAAGTAGCTATTCAAAACTGACATACAAAAACTTGTCAACAAGAAATGTGTCAGTGTGACATGAATGCCCCTCCCCCATGTGATTCAAATAAAGAGTAAAGTAGTAACTTTGAAAAAATGAAACAATCACAATGTAAACCTTCATCCAATAGTAGTGATAAAATCTAGCACTCTCTAATGAAAGTCGATGCACAATTTGGTCTCAAACAATCAAACTCACTGAAAACTTTAGCATTAACAAAATTCTGATGCAATAGACCCTTTTCACATTATTATGTCCATTCAGTGCCAGTGGCATCACTAGAGTTGGTGTCACCCAGTTTATTGATTTACTAATACTTTGGTAGTTGTATGACAAGCATCACATGACATATTATTTTTAATTTTATAAATATTTTTGTATAAAAAATATGCATTATTATTTAGTATATTATTTATTATATTATTAATTTTTAAAAACAATTAATTTAATAATCTAATAAATATATTATTATATTATTATTTGTTTATTATTTATTATATAATAAAATATTTTTGAATATTATAATACTTATAATAATAATAAATAAAAATAAATATTATTTATTAGTATTTATTTTATAATTTTTATAATTAATAAAAAAATATTTTACAGGTTGGTGTCACCACCATTTACCACCTTCCTAAACAAAAATTCAAAAATTGTACAAACAGTCATGTGCTCTTGGTGTCACCCCCATGGACCCCCTTCATGCAGAAAAATTCAAAAATTGTATAGAATCATGTGCGGTCACTCATGGTGTCATCCCCATGGATATCCTTTCTAACAAAAAATTCAAATATTTTATAGAGTCATTTTGTTGTCACCTCTCTGATGGTTTCACTCAGTGCAGTCTGCACACCCCCATACACAACCCCCTAGTGATGCCACTTCTTGAAAAATAATGAATGGTTTTACAGTGGAGGGGCATTGCCCCAGTAAATGATGAAGAAAGACCAAAAGATAAAATGCATGAATAAATTAATGAAATGAAGGATTCATGAATTAATAAATTAATGAATCAAAGACATGTTTATATGACTGCACGAAAATAAATTTGTGCAAATGAACACGGAAAAGCTCAAATGTGTGAGCAGTTGTTATGCGGCAACTACAAATATGATTTAAATTATACTTAATTTTTGTCAAATAAGAGTACAATGAAAAGAACATTATATATCCACCCAATGCTTAATAGCCACGAGATGTAAAATATGTATCAATTCTGGAGAAGGGCAATAGTTAAAAACTAAATTTTCTGTGCAAAAACCAATTTTTTAAATCTGTGTCCTTGCTGTCTGACACTTTGACACCAAAATATTGATAGGCTTGTTTGGTCCACATTGGTGATGTAAAACTAATGTAAGAGGAAGAAACCATTTTACAGGTATTCAACACACTAACTTAATGTACAGGAACCACTCTTTCTTCTTAGACTCAGCATGACTCTTACCTGTGACATTTGATCCCAGAATCAGTTTGTTTCTTCATTAAACTAAGTGCTAGCCATTAAAAACATTTGATCAATAAACTTCAGAACAAATTTTTTTTTCAAACAATTTTTCTTCAAGTCACAATAACCATAACATTTGATCTTTTAAACCCAAATTTAATAGGCATCTTCCATAACTCAAGGGCACGCCATCTGCACATCTAAGTTTTGTTTTCTCAAAGAAAGTTGTGAACCATTTTTCATTCTTTTCAATTAGTGACCCTCACCTTTGACCTTTTGAATCTAACAACAAGAATTTTTCGTACACGAAATGTAAAATATGTATCAATTCTGGAGATGGGCAATAGTTAAAAACTAAATATTCTGTGCAAAAACCAATTTTTTAAATCTGTCCTTGCTGTCTGACACTTTGACACCAAAATATTGATAGGCTTGTTTGGTCCACATTGGTGATGTAAAACTAATGGTAAGAGGAAGAAACCATTATTCTTGGGTTTTTTTTCCTCTCAATAACCTTAACCTTTGTACCTTCTCTAACCCAAATCAACAGGTTCCTTGTTAACAAAAGTGCAAATCAATCACAAAGTTTGATCAAGGCATGTGACAAAGAATAAATGTCCTGTGCAGAAACCATATTATTCTTTTAGGTATAGAGACTTTTGACCTTTAGACCCCAAAATCACTAGGCTTCTTTTCCCCATATGCAAGTAATCTGCAGAGGTCTGCAAATATATATGGTGGACAACCTGAGATGATGTGTGGAAACCATTTTACATCTTTCTGCCATTTAGACATTTACCTTTGAACAATCCACCATGAGATGGGGGGCTGCTTAAGTATCAGCAATACCTCTTAAAGGGAGAAAATGATAGGACCATAAGGCTGTAACTAGACAAAGGGGTCTATCTTGATCATTGCAGACACAGATATGAATAAGACTGGGAATTTCAACAAGAGCAGGAGCTACCAAACGTAGCTGATTCTTGGTCAGAATTCCAGTTTTGCACAACAAGAGCAACCCAATAACACTGACAAAGCATGAATTCCAAGGCTCATGAGGAGGTTTAGATAGCAAATAAAGACTGACATAGATGTTCCACCTCAACATTAATGAGTGAGACTGGTCTCTGGAGTTCAAAGTACCTAATCAGTTCAAAAGATGTGGGTCCAACCCTAAAGTAGTAATCACAGAGAATGTAAGAATGTTAGAGAGGGCTGTTTTATAGCCTTTGTTGGTGAAAACTTTGTTATATTTTTGTCAAAGTGGAAAAGAAGGAAATCTGCAACTGCAGTTAAAGGTGGGGCAGATAGGTTCAACACATTTTCTACTGCACCAATTCCTGAAAATTCTCCACTTGGCATCATAAACCTTGCCATCTAGCCTGAGTGATGCATCTGGCAACTTTAGCCATGCATGAAGATGAAGAATTTGTGAAGTGCTGTGCATAAGGGACCCTCTGTGCTGACAGCACATCCTTACTCCTCAATAATTCTCTGGAATGGTCAACCAATAGGTCAAGAAGATTGCTGAACCTTGTTTGTTGGGGCCACAGAGGAGTTACTGGGAGGAGTCGTGATTTGGAAGTCATGACTGGGTGAAGAACCTGAGGGATTATTCTGAAAGGTGGGAAGACATAGACATACAGTCAACCCCACATCAGACTGAAGGTATCCATTGCCCATGCTAATCTGGTCTGGCAGTGAAGACAAAAAAAGCTTATCTTTCAGCCTCGTTGTGAACAAATCTACCACTGGCCTTCCCCACTGATGAAAAAGTGTCTCTTTACAACCAGTTGGGGAAGCAACAATTCTATAATGACTGCTCAGCCCAGTCTGCACAAGCTCTCTGCCAAACATTCCTCTTGCTCTGGAATGTGTCAGACTCAGAATAATCTCCTCTGAAGCTGACCAAAATTCTGGGCTTTTGTGGAGTGAAAATGTGTACAAATGCCCTCTTGAGGTCTGAGATAACACTATGACTGATGCATTTCCAACAGCAACCAAGACAGAGTTATCATATGCAGCTGATGGATCCTAGAGGCACTAGAAAAAGAGCACACATTTCTAGATTGTTGACATGAAGGGCAGATTTCCCTGTGACTGAAAGCATTGCAGGACTATTCTCTTGGACTTTAGGTGCCCCCCCCCCCAATTCGGCAATGGTGTAAAAGAAGCAGTGAGGTTCCAGAGAGTGAATCAGAATTCAGATGGTGATGAAACTTTGATACTAAGGGTATCTGATCAGACAGGGGTCCCAGAAAGGTCTTCAGTTTGCTAGCAGCAAGAACTGTTGGAACCACATATGAAGACTTCCCAGGGAAACTAAATCAACTATGCGAGTCCACAGGAGAGGAAGGTAGAGAGGGACAGTAAAAAATGTCTTCACAGCAAGTCTTGCTAAGAGAACAGTTTTTGCAATGTTCTGTCCGGAGGAGCAGAAATAAATTCTTGAAAGATGAGAAAATTCATCCCAAGAACATAAAATCCTGAGAAGGGATCAGATTTGAGTTCTCTTTATAGGAGATTTGGTATAGACAAGGTCATCATCTCACTTCCCCCTAACAAATGTAAAATGATTACTCAGAAGATGCATGAGAAAGCTGGGCTCAGATACATGAAAGTAAAGCAAGGACTTGGGAGAAACTAACAAATAGAACACAAAAAAGATATGACTGACAATAAAATAGCCAAAAGATGACTGAAAGGTAGACCTGAATGCTTTACACAATAAGGAATCTTAATTTGCTGAACATTTCAGGAGCACCATGAAGACATTATGCATATTCATTCACTGAATCAAGAAATATAACCATTACATGCCACCAAAATGTGACTTACACACAAACATCCAAGTGACCTTTTTGTAAACAATCAGATATGCACATGCAAGCTTGTAATGTCACAAGAGGAACCCAAGTTGGCTAGCAACATGGTTTATTAGTATATCAGTTAATGATAGTACCAATATTAAAAAGGCTACCTCTGACACCCATTTTGATTTTCATGAAAGTCTCACTTATGTTTAAGTTTAGCACTGACATGCATGTTGAAATCTTGCAAGAATCTCCACAATAATGATACAGGATGGCATGTTTCTGAATCATTTTATTTACCAAAAAAGACATATAAACCTGTTGTACAATATTAACAGCTTGATACCAAATAATGAATCGATTGTCTATTGTCAGTTACATATGTGAACCTACAAAAAAAACCCATTAAAAAACATCTTGCACATTCAATACATGTGTATTTAGGTGTCATTCTTATTACATGAAGCCAAATAACATTAAGCTGGATGCCATATTCTATATCAGACATTTCTATTAAGTAACATACATACATCTTAGCAATACTTTTGGTGAGAGCATAATGATGATTTGGCAGCAATCTATGCGAAATGGTGATAACAAAATTTTTAATATTAGATGTTGGACTTGCACCATTTTCATTTACCAACTCCACATCAAAAGAAGTCTTTCATGAAAACCCATACTGATATGACCATTCATTCAGGAAAATATTTATAAAAAGATATTCAAAATGGCCACTAAAGCAGTTGTTATGGTATCTGAATGGCATCATGAGGACCAACCAGACATCATAAGCTGTTTACTAAAAACCCCATGTTGATACAAACAATCCATTCAGGAGGATTAGCAATAACCAGATATCCACGATGGACATTGTGGCAGTTATATTTGACATCAAATTTGCACCATTTTTATTCGGACAAACTAGACACCATAATAAGTTTCCTCGTAAAAACTACCTGGCAATGACATATTTCATTCAGGAGAACTGGGGATAACAAGGTTTTAAAGATCTGCCACTTTGGTGGCCATATTTGACGTCATATCTACACTATTTTCCTTTAAACTAACTACACCACTCCTTCGATAACTCGCGCACAACAGGGTCAAAAACATTGACTGCATTATAAGCAAGGGTGCTAGTTATCGAGGAACCTATAAAAAAAAAAAAACAAAACTAACAAAGGGATTGACATAGGGCAAAAGGGATGGGTGGGTTGTGTTGGCATGTTAGTCTTGAATACTCAACAATCGTTCTAAGATTAACTGTGAATAAATAGCTCTACATAGCGGTGTACTTGGTCTACTTTTTATTCACAGAGTAACATTAATTTCAGGATAACTTACA
>QKMX01215538.1:0-11436 GCA_003401595.1 Venustaconcha ellipsiformis
AGACATTTTGGCAGAGTTAAGGAGTCTGAAACAAATGTAAGCATACTTCTTTAATACAACCCAAGAGAAAAAGACCTTCCAAAGTCAAGCAGTCCAACCCCGTCCACACACATACTACACATGAGATACCAACACTAGTGATTTGTACCAAATCAACTACAGTGGCAAGTCCAGAAGTAGGCTTTGGCCGTGGCAAAGGGATAGGGTAGTTAAAGCTCATTACTTGCCGTTCTTGAGTTTGTTTTTTAAAAATGCAACCCCAACCCCCAAACATCCAACGGTCCTTTATAGGGCCACTTATCTCTCTCTCAAAAAGAGACTATTCATTGTTTGCCAAAATCAATAATAGCTCAAAATCCTCTTTTCCCCATGATTTACGTATGTGTGTGCGTGAGTGTACGTCCTTATAAAAATCAAAACCAAGAGACACTTAWGTTTTTCTTTCTGGTATGTTCAATGGCACAAGCTTACAATCCAATTTCACAACACATCACTTGAAAAAGTTTATTTTTCTGCTTTTATCGAATTTCTGTACTATCAAAGGTTTTTCCTCTTCTTCCTCACTTTCTTCTCGTCTTCTTTTCGTCTTTTTCTGGACGTGTTTCGGTTCTTTCTTATAGTAGGGTGCATCTTATTCCTGTTTGGAGCCCCTCTCTTCTTCTGGTCCTGTTGTTTCTCAGGGCAGTTTGAAGACCAACGTCATTTCTCTGTATAATGATAACAGGTATCTTGACTTTTCTCTATTTTAATGCCTGTCTTTCTTTAACATTGTGGACATTCAGACGACCAATGCCCTTTCTTCTGACAGATATAAAAAGTATCATGACTCTTATCTCGAAAGGAGAGTGAGTTGTCTGTCGGCTTCTCTGAAGAAAACCTTCGTACTACACCTCGCAACGCTCTAATCAGACGTTCGATCTATGTTGGCTCTTCCATCTTTCTGCTAGGATTGAGAGTGAAATGRATACTTTGAGGGAAGACACTGACCCTTAATATAGGGAAGACACTGACCTTACTCTGATATATACAGGGGACAATGGCGTTTACAATGTAGTCATTTGACGTTTTGAAATCAGGATGAAAGGATTCCATCATTTCGTGAAGACAAGACAAGAAGGTAAGAGGCAGGAACGTCACCTATTGCTTCGCACAGTAGCTGAAGTCTTGGCTCAAATTCATGAGAGCAATTTCAAAGATCACATGGGTGAACCACAATCCAGACCCAGAGGTCACATTGGTGAACCACAATCCCGACCCAGAGAGTCGACACCAAGTCAAAGTCCACCACCTTTAACCCCTGAAAACTACTACCACATTCAAGAGACGGATAAACGCTCCTATAGAAATTTAGAACCATGGCCTATACAATCACAGTGAAATGTAAAGATGTCAAGTCCGACGAGTCTGGAGAAAGCAGAGGGGTTCATTTCTGATTTGTGGGATTCTTTGTTAAATACATTGAAAGTGCAATGTCAAGCAAAAGAAGACGATTGCTTGAAATTTTCCATTTATCACAACAGTCTGAAGTCCCCTGTTTGGATCGAGTTTAGCAGGCCAGCACAATCGACACCTTCCAAAGTCATCGATAAGATTCAACACGTTATTACCTCAACGACAAATTTCACGTCACCGAATGAAAAGCGACACTATACATGGTTCACATGTCTCCTCCCAAAGGGATCGGACACAAAAAGATGTTATTGGTGGACAACCTTCGCAGCAAAAAGCCTAGTCTTATCCGAATTAACAACCCTTAAGATCAAAGGCCACCAGAAACCAGACACTGTACATGGTCCACATTTCTCCTCCCAAATTGATCGGACACAAAAAGATGTTATTGGTGGACAACCTTCGCAGCAAAAAGCCTAGTCTTATCCGAATTAACAACCCTTAAGATCAAAGGCCACCAGAAACCTGGCCATTGGTTAGAGTGTCTTCCAACACATCAACATACACAAGGTAACTTGGGTATCACCAGACTAAACAACAGAGAACCAGATTCACAACGTGCACATTGAGAAGAAATTCAGAATATCCTTACACGATGTCAGAGTCAAACGAAGGTCAGACGTTGCATCAGATCACCATCTCCTTGTTGTCCAACTGATGCAAAAGTTGAGGAGAAACTTGACAGCAGGGGCAAACCACCGCCAGCGCTACAACACCAAGCTTTTGAAAGATCCGCTTAAACAAAGAGAGTTTGCAATCTTGTTCATTAGCAGGTTTCAGACCCTATAAGAGCTGCTAGAAAAAGAGACTACAGAAAACAAGGGGCAAGGTGTCAAAGAGGTATTAACATCAACCTGCAAAGAGGTCTTGGGGACCAGGAAACCCAATCAGAAGGACTGGATGTCTGTACAAACCTTGCAAGAGATAGAAGGAATAGATGAATGAAGTAGTTAACATTTACACACGAGCTAGAAATATTAATAGCTCAGAAAGAATACTCTCAAGTAAACCGGCTTGTGAAGAAAAAAATTAAAGACAAGCGAAACTATGTAGAGTCCCTAGTGAGAGAAGCAGAGGGGGCAGCTCACCAGGGAAATATGCGAGATCTGTATGCCACCATGAATAAGCTGTCCGGAAAATTTAGCAAGACTGAAAGACCTTGAATATACCAGATGAAACGGGACAGAGGAATAAATGGGTGGAGCACTTTGAAGAACTACTAAACAGACTAAACTATTCAAGAACCACCAGATATCCATCCAGCGTGAAGATGCTCTACCCACTCTTTAGCCAAATCTGAGAAGCAGAACAAGTCCTTTCCGATTGGAAAGAAGGCTACATCATCAAGCTCTTGAAGAAAGGTGACCTCAGCTCCTACTGAAACTACAGAGTTATAATGCTGATATCCATTCCAGGCAAAGTGTTTAATCAAGTCCTACTGAACAGGATAAAGAAGCCGTCGACCCACTGCTACGAGACCAACAGGCCGATTTTCGCAAAAATAGATCATGAACTGACCAGATAGCAAAATTGCACATAATCTTGGACAAGAAAGAGTGCATTGCCCTGCTTGTGAGCGCACTTTTGTCAGCCCTACCTGTTATTAACAGCATCTCAAGATGCAAGGTTCACAGCGGAAAAGTGCTTGACATCTCATGAAATTGTGTTCTAATTGTGGACAAGTTATACGTAGCAATAATTCCAACACACACCTATGTCTAGGAAAGAAACGATGTCACATTTGACACCAAATCGTAAACTTGGAGCACGAATGTACATCCAAAAATACCAACCCCAAGAGAAGGAAGTGGAAAATGACTACTAGAAGAAAGGGAATATTATCTTTTTCGATTTAGAATGCATTCAAGAGACTGGCATTCACAATTCTAATTTCTGTATGGCTCATCGAGCATGCGAGAATTGCATCCAAAGACCAGTCTTTAGTCATTGTCCTCACTGATGCAAGATTCCCGGAGCACGTGAAAACTCTTTCGGGAACCAAACACGCTGGGCAATTTTGACCAGTGGATATTAGACCCTATCATCGAGACGTGCAGCGAAGAGGACATGGACCATTTTGGAGATTGGCATCTCTATGCACGAAAAAATCCTGGTTGTCATCCGTCCTCAAACGACGAATTATGTCTAATGACAATACTCGGTCAAAGCCCTACCCTGGCTACTTTACTTGTGCGACCAGGAATGCAAATGGATCCAACACGCTATAGGCGAAAAGACATTAGGTGTATAGAACGTATTAGGTGGATGGATGGGACTTAGAAAAACCCAAAATCGTGTACGAGGTTAACGGTTGCTTATTTCCAGGATGTCCCATATGTAATCATCAACATGATATTAAAAATCATTTTTTACAACGTACCATGGAAGACTTGTACGAGGCCACTTGTTAGCGGCGATTAAAGTAAGAACAGCAAGGATACCAAGTCGTTGAAATGTGGAAAACGAGTACTATCGACCGATCCCAAGTTTAAACGCATTGTAAAAAGTTGCAATTTGGTGGAACCTCTAAACCTCCGGGATAGTTTAAAAAGGAGAACTAATAATTGCCACCTGTTTTCTGTACCACGCCGACGAGAAGAAAGGAGAAGAAATTAAATACTTGGACGTGTGTTTGCTCTATTTTTACGTGTGCAGATATTGTCACTTTGTCGGAGGGTACCCACAATTGCGACGGAACACATCGAAGTGGACAACATTCTACAATACGAAGGATTGATTTAATGTAAAGTCGTGCCTCCCACCTATTTGTACCATCCCGTTTCACCACACCATTGCCAAGGAAAACTGAATTTCCTTTGTGCCGTACTTGTGCCGAAACGTGCAACAAAAACAAACCTTGTCAGCATACCCAAGAAGAAAGCACATTGACAGGAAAGTGTGTCAGCGTGGAATTGTTTAAAGCTCTGGACCTGATATACCAATTCTTAGAAGTATACTAAATTTACCATTTTCCCAAGACAGAACAGTACCACGAGGATGACGATACTCAGAAAGGCATTTTTGCAGACTACGTGGATGCTTTTTTGACACTGAAATAAGAAGCCATTGGATGACCTTCCTGGTATCAGATCCCCGAAGACCAAACGAAATTAAAAGATAAATACTTGGTACAGGAATTCATCACTTTAGACCACGTGGAGGAAAACGAAGTTCGACGATCGTTTGCCAAAGTGATTTTAAACTGCTTGCTGGCAAAATGCCACAACGACCGTGTTTACCAAAGATGTAGTATTTTTCCGATCCTTTCGGCAACTTCCAGATGATTCAAAACAAAACCAAATACACGAAACACGTGGAGTCCTTCGTGATTACTTGATCCTTGTCAAATACAAAGTAGAACTGGACATTGTACAAACCTACAAATTTGGAAATGTTATCATTGCAGCTGACGTTATAGCCCATGCTCGCTTAAAATCGTATGAATATTTAGAACTGTTAGGAGATCATGTGCTGTATTTTGACACGGATACATCAATCGTCTGGGTCATCAACACCCTGACATCGAGGGAGACCGTTTAGAAGTCTGGGCGGACGAGCACCCCTATGACAAGATTCTAAGGTTTGGTAGTGGCGGTCCCAAAATACCGGGGCCCACAAGGAGAAGGGCACATCGAGTGTAAAGTTAAAAGATTAAATCTCGATTATCGAACCAGTTACGTGGAGAACTTAGGGGTATTGAAAGAAGCTTGCAGTTTGGAGAGGATCAAAATTTTAAAGTGACCACCTACTAGCCTTACAAGACTGTTCGTTTAGTCACACACCAAATCGTCAGATGGCCTTTGCAAAAAGTGTATCACATCTTGTTCCAGAAGCGAGTGCGACTTCCCCACCACTTTACTTTGCCGTACGGACACACTGTTATAAAAAATGGTTCCAAGATGATAGCTGCCGACAAGAAGGATGACGTCGACTCAACTAGAATTGATAGAGGGACCCACTGAAAACTCCAAGTTCAAGTAATATAATTTTCCTATCTTCTTGCCAGACTATTGTGATTGTGCCAGTAAATTCGAAACATTTAAAAAAATGTACAGTGGATAGGGAAGGATGTTTCAATGTTTGAATGTTTTAGCTGGAACAGGATTTGACTACTTGGGACCTGAGACTTGTTCGTGATACGAAGTACAGTGTTTTATTTGTGGTCTGAGGTTGATGTATGGATCATTGTAACTATAAATATTCAACTATGTTGGAACATAATCGATGGTAGCTGCACTGTCCTTAACTTTCCATGGCCTTTAAGCCTATTACACGACGGTACATTTATGACGATACCTTAGAGAAGGTGGGACCGTTGTTCAGGAAGAAAAAAAAAGAAGACTTCCAAAACTAGGAGTACAAAAGAAAGATTTACAATGCTCGAGGCTTCATTACGACTAGTATAAAAAGGGTAAAACGTCCAAGACTGATAGTTCACTGTCATTCTGATTGCAATGCGATAAGGATGAATCCTAAGAAACAGACACTGATTCTGAAGTGGAGTGCGATGCTGTGCCTAGCTATGGCAGGGATGCCGAACGCTATGACCTCAGCAATTCAGTATCACATCATCATGGGAACTTAGCAATTATGACTACTACTATTACAATACCTACCATGGAAAGTGATACTATGCGTGTCAAACCTGACCGATGAAAAAGCGATTACAATAGATATCGCGGATTCTTTCAAGGTTTTCATGATCAATGTCAACCTCCACGTGAAACCATGTAATATCACCCTACGGATATGCAAACTACTGCGGGTTTCACAGTACCTTAAGCGAAATGAAAATGTAAAAGAAGTATATATTCGTTCACTGTGCGTTTGTCTGAATACAGGGACTTTGAAAGTCGTTGCCAAAAAGTCCAAGATATTGGCATGCATATCTGGGAGGACCTACTAGTAAAGAATTATCCAGAACCGGATTTATCTTCTTGGGCGTAGGTGATAAAGTCAAGATCTTTAGTTGTGGTGTGTCACTTCATGAGTGGAATCAGAAAGATCCCGCTTACATGGAGAACGCATTTACCGAGAGTTTGTTAAAATATAAGTACAACGCAAAGAACAATTGCATCAGTTACATCACCAATGTTTAAACCACTGATACTTGAATGCTATAAGAGAACTGATTCATTTGAAAAACTTCTCGTGGTCAGACATTAATCAACGGACGGAGGACCAGAAGACCTTGGTACTATACCAAATTCCACAGGAAGAATTAGAGGGTTACCAAAATCTTTTACACTAACAAATCTTGGTTTGAGAGGAAACGTCTGTGCAACGTGTGATGAGTTAGTGACTAAACAATTTGGATACGCCACTGGAGTACGATAAGTTCTGTGTAAAAAAACCAAACACAACATATGTATTACTTTCAACAAATGAAGGTATAAAAAGTTGCTACCATGCCACGACTTTTATCGTTAGTGATACACCAATTGCCGTGGAAGGGAAATAAATGACTGGTGGATTACCAAAGCCTTTTATGAGAACTATATCCATAGAATTCTCGTTGTAGTGTGGTGTGTGTCTTTCTGACTTCCTTTCTGGGATTTCGTTTACCAGCCGATTTCTTGTGGGCTATGTAGGATCTGTATTGTGAGGTACTATCAAAAACATGATGGTGTTTCCTTTAAATGTACACGTAAAAATCGCTCTCTTAAAGCCTTACGCTTTCATCTGCAAACTTTTCGACCTCTGTTTAAAGAAAAGATTCTTTGAGAAATTTTAGCCACTGAAGATGGTTACGAAGATGTGTGCATATCTTGTTGGTTAAACTCTCACCGGTAAGATGTACATGACTGAAAACTCTTGGTTTCGAGGCTCGGATAAAGGAAGTGCCTTGCATTGCCAAAGATGTGGGTTATGCATTCAAAGAAAAACTTATCTTAAGTGCCCAGTGAAAAAGTGACCTTTAAATTTGTGTTTGCCACAGTGTCAGTTGAAGCATCCGACACCGAGGAGAACCACTCCATTCAGGACAGGACTATCATCGACATGGAAATTCCTGAAAGACTATTTCAGCAGGACCACTGTGTGATGACTGTGCCAAGTGTAGAGCCTCTAAGAACATTAAAAACTGTCCCTAGGACACCACATCTTCGTCACCAAAAATATTGTACTGTGAAATCTGTATCTTCCATAATCGTTTTGATGTGTATTTCATCGATGTACTTAACCATTTGGCTCTTATGTATTTTTGTATTTCGTGTTTAATTGTAAATTAAAAAAAAATATAAAATAAACTAGTCCTGAAAAATATTATGAAAACTCTTGTCTTGCCTGTCTTCGTTTTAAAAGTGGCATTCCTTGCATATGGATATCTCTGCTGTCTCTGTTCTCTCTTCCGCCACTTTCAAAGTCTTGGACGAAAACTTACATGGTGTCAGTTGTGAGGCCTTGTATCTTCGCTATCCCTTTAACATGTTAATTACTGGAGCAAGCGGCTCAGGCAAAACCGAATTTGTAAACAGTTGAACGAACATCATAAACACCATTTGATTGATCATCTCCCTCAACGTATCGTGTGGTGTTACAAAGAGTTGCCATCTGTGTACAACCTCCTGCGAGCAAGTCAATGCGATTTAATCATGTTTGTGGAAAGCATTCCTGGCGAAGGCGACTGATTGTGTCTGACCCTAGTGAAAGTCACCTTGTCAACTTCGACATTTTAGGAGAAAACGAGGAAGAAATTAAACTGTGGTTTACGCGCAAAAGGCATCACCGTAATATCAGTGTCATTTAATCACCCAAAATTTGTTTCAACAAAGTAAATCCCATCGCACCATCAGTAGCAATTCTCATTACGTGGTCTTGTTTAAAAGCCCTAGAGATAAATCGTAAATGCAAGTGTTAGCCAAACAGTTAGAAACCTATTGGCCGACACGTGTACGACGATGCCACTCATACCCCACATGCCTATTTACTCGTGAATTTAAAACCCACGTTCCCCCATTATTTTCAATTTCGTACCCATCACTTGTGCCAAGACGGAGGGCCTCGTGTACACGAACCATTCAATTTAAAAAAAATATATTAAAATCTCTGACACTTTTGGTCTTACTTACATATCGTCAACATTACGTGCCTTAAATGTCGACTTCTCATCGAACTGATTCGTACCTTGTACGGCATCAGTCGCACAAAAATCCACAAAACGTGCCCGTGTCTTAGAAGTCAATCTCAGTGAAGTCATATAATGGTTTACGGTGACAGAACATCAACTACTGCAAGGCATCATTCACATTCCACATCAATCCAAATTCTTTTTGAGAGAAACAAAGTAGCCTTGATACAACTGGCAGATTCCCGCATCGACACTCAAACCAAAAACCAAATATTTTTGAAACCTGAAGTAGCGTTTCTCTTGGAAGTGTCATCATTCGATCCCTCTTAAAATGGGATTTCAATGCCCCCAAAGTTTATTCCTAAGAAAAAAGCTACTCCCCAACTCAATCGTACCCATAACAAAATATTTGAACAGTCGTGTCAAGACCAGGTCACAGCACTATGGAAAGAAAAGTGCCCAGAAACAAAAATTCCCCAGAAAAGACGCCAGAAAACAGTTTCTAACCGCAAGAGAGGACATTAGGCCTGATTGCATCCTTACATACCCAAACTACGACCTTCAGCGACGGTGACCGCGTTTCAAGTAGCATCAGCTTCTTCCACTTCTCCGTTGCTGGTGATGTCAGCCAAACCCAATTTGACACGAGTCTTTCCCAATTTGATTAAACATTAGAAACCCGTGCCTCCTGAAACTTTTCATCCAGCGGTGACACTCTCCATTTTTGCCGCTGAGGAAACTGCTAACAAAGTACCTGCCCCCAAAATCAAAGTCCAAGAGAGACGGGTATGTTACAGAGTTTACTCGATTTAGCAAAGCAAAAACTGTCCTGATTTAGTCCGTTTCGAACTTCTCCGCGATGCGTGATGCCTGTCATCACGTTTACACGACGTAACGACATTCAGTGGCGATGGATTCCCTTACAAAAAAAGACCCTCTACAAACAATCTGAATCAGTGTGTTTGTACTCCTGATCGCGAAAAGATGTCCCCTAAAGAAATGCACACAACCATCACCATTGTCGTTCTCCTCTCCAAAAAGGAAAAGGAAAAAGAAATGGACGGTCTCGTCGTTTGACCCGGCTACCGAAAAAGCACTTAGGCATGTATCGACGTCTAGCCCCATCATCCAAAGAAAAAGAGGAGCAACCAAAGGGAGGATTGTTTGTCGATATAGAAAATGTCACATTTTTGACGAAGAGATTGTCAAAGAGTACGTCAAAAAGACTGGCTACACAACCTTCGACCTACTCCAAACAATAAGAGGGTGTACGTCAATTCATTGACGTCAGTGTATATTTTTGTGTGTGCCCCGGAACAAGCAAAGATGTCACCTCCCAGGAGTCATCGCTATTCTACCCCCAATGGAAAGAAAAGGAAAGGAATGCCTACTCGTTTAGCCAAATATTGGAACGTGTTGCCCGTCCTGTCCTAAAGCCCATTCACCCAAGTGAAAGCAACTCATTTAAACCGCCTCCAGAAACATCATCGTACCGTATTAAAAGGTTGTTTAAATGTCTTCAAAGGTACGGTACCTTTGTCTCAACATTAGAAAGAATGCTTAGCCAAGTATCAATACGTTCTTTGCCGAACGGTACAAAAAGAAAATTACCATCCATCAAGAGAAGAAGATTTTGGTACAAGGGGGAGGATTTGTGCACTGTTGTTGGCAGCTATGCTAAAAGCCATATTGGCACCACTGATTACAGGACTCTTGGGAGCTGTTGCTTCACAAAAGGCTTAAAGATGAAAAGGATCAAGCAAATAAAAGGGGTCTCTGGGGTAAAAAGATATCAGACATTACCTCTGGAATCTGATGGAAGAATGAAAACTGACTTTAGTGCCTTACAAAGGATGGATGGATGGAATTATATCGTTGGCAAGAACAACAGACCATGCATTTAATTCCCAATCCTCATTTAACCGAGATGTTCCCAGTTAAAGCACGAATAGCAATCATTGACCGATCGCATCGATTTGTCAGAAACAGAAAAATCCCAATGGTACGGTCACGTGTTTCAACGACATCAGTTTTTTGACCAGAAAGCTTAAAATGAAACAGCTCAACCGACTCTGAAAGATTCTAAGACCCTAATGAAAAGTCCATAACCACCACCACCACTATCAGTGATCAAGAGAGAAAAAAGAGAAGAAGTGTTTTAAACTCTACCAGAAAAAGTATGCAAGTTAACACAACCAACATCCAGAATTGGTTTGATTAAAAAGATGATGACTACCCCATCTTTCTCAGAATAGAAAAGGAAGGTGAAGACATAAGTTAAACAAGAACTGATTAACCCAGTTCAGACATCCGAATACCTATTGCTCGTCGGACATGCAAAACATTACAATCCAAGAAAGTACCACACAAAGAAAAGAGTAGAATCCGTAAAGAATGTTTGACTTACTAAGGAAAAGTTCTGATGTAGAATATGTTAACCAGCATTTACTACGATCCATCCCATAGCGCGGGTTACGGAGGAGTTCATAAATTGTATCGTGCCTCCAAATCAAGTTTGAAAATGTCCGTTTACCTCAAAGTGCAATAATAATGATAAGTACTAGCTACGTATACTTTACACAAACGCATTCGACGAAACTTTTGCAGAAATCGCATCTGAGTGGAGAGCATCGATCATCAATGACAATCCGATTTAGCCGATATCTCACATTTGGCCATGTACAGTTGTTGCTACAAATATTTGTTTTGTGTCATCGACGTCTTTTCCAAATTTACCTGAGTCGTGCCATTGACTTCCAGTTCGAGCACAGAGTTAGTGCGAGCCCTAAAAGTGGTCGTCACCCTCTTCGATGGCCAAAAAAAAGGGCACCGAATTTCAGAACCAAGCTTTCCAAAAAGAATTAAATAAAGAGGCATTCATATTTTTACCACCGAGAATCCCGAAACCAAAGCCAGCA
>QKMX01215618.1:0-10082 GCA_003401595.1 Venustaconcha ellipsiformis
TTGAACCTGATTTGTGAATAGGCATTACTTTTGCAGTTTTCCTTACTTTTGGGACAGATGAGCTTCCAATACTTAAATTGATTATGAATGTTTTGCTATCTAAAATAGCTGAGACAGAAGATTTAATAAGTCTTGGACCAGTCTGATAAAGTCTTGTAACTTTCTTGGTGTCAAGTTCAATGAGACATTTTTAAAACAAAGTATTTTGATACTGGTGGAGTAGATAAACATACCCCTCTTGGGATTTTGCTGCTGCAGAACTTTTTCAGTTCATCAAAGCTGTTTTCTGTCACTAGTTCTTTTAACTTTGTGATAATATTCATGAAAAGAATCATTGAAAACATTGCAATGTCAGTGTCATCAGTGANTATGGTGTCATTTACCAGAAGTGAGTGAATTTATTGTCCAATTTTTGTGTTCCCCCAATATATTTATTAAAAATTTTCCAAAAAGAATTTGATTTTCTCTTTTTGTTTTCAAGCATTGATTGATAATAATAATTTAATTTTTTTAATATGCTTAATATTTTATTTCTCCATACTTTATATTGTGCATGGTTTCCCATAGCCTTGAACCTGTTTCATGTGCTCATGGCATCTAGGATTTTAGTAGTAAGCCAGTTAGATTGGATTCCATAATTACACAATGTACTTTCACTGCTGCATGTTTAGAGACTACATCCATAAATAAGTCAGTCCACACCCTAAGAGCTTCATATGTGTTATCAAAGGTTTTGATTATATTCCATTTGACTTTATTCATACCGATTGTACTATCAATGGTGCCTTTGATTCATTGATGAAAATATAATGATTGTTGATGAACTACTTTAAGCGGCAAAAGAAATTCACAGAATTATATATATTAAAGAAAATGTATTAACCATCAATGTTTGTTTTGTCATAATCACTTTATTCCTTGACCATATGCCCTTGGAGAATAGGTTGCAGTTCATCAAAGAAAGAAATGTATTGACAAAAAGAAGAAAAATTGTTTCTGCACAGTAACTTAAGTTTATTGACCAAATGCATAAATTAAATTTAATGAATTGCTTGCACAGGGGTGAGAAAACACCCTTATTAGTATGGTGGTGGCTAAATTTAGTTCTCTACCACACACCTGGACCAAACTTTGGTTAGTTACAAATATATTAGGAAAACAAACTTGTTGATGCAAGGCATGGTGGTCAAGATGGCAGTGACAAAAAAAAGGCAACACATTTGTGTAAAATAACTTCAAAATCACTCTTAAAAATGATATAATTTCAAGGATTGATTGATGATAGATGAAGGAAGTAATATGATCCACTACAGGTATTGGGTTCGACAGTTTCATTGTCATGATCATAGAAACCCAAACAAAGGAAACAGATTTCTGCATAAAAACTTTTTTCTACACCTTTCTTTTCAACAAAACAAGTGAATTGTTTCTTTTGTGTTTGAAATGTATTTATTGCTTATAGGATTAAAAAAAATGTCAAGAGTTTACAGTTACATGGAGTCAGTGAATATTGTTTGAGTCAGTTATGCTATTGCTAGTGCATGCATACAGAACTGTTAAGCACAGGGCAAGGATTTCATATGCTGTTCATGGTTTTCTTGCTGTAAATACCTTTTCATATATGTATATAATTTTAAAGTATATTTCATTCCCATCCTTCTAAAAGGCAGTTATTGAATTTCTTGTAAAATAGTTCTTCAAAATGAAATTGTAAATCTATATTAACACGGCGATGATTTCTTCTTTTTACATCAGGTCCCTTGGCTAGTATTATGACCAACAAGTATGGCTGCCGAGTTACTACGATTGTCGGGGCTATTATAGCAACGGCTGGCTTCATCCTGAGTATCTTCGCTACAAATTTGTACTTCCTGTACTTTACCTTTGGAGTCCTGTCAGGTTGGTGAACTTGGGAACTCTTGAAACCCTGTCCATTCTCGTTGTTACATTGTGCAAACAACTTGTACATTCAATACTGTCAAAGAGGCTTTGTTTCAAAATGTCATTTTTCCAGTATTTTCTATTTTACTTTAGAAAGAAAAACTACATAAATCAATATGTCAGATTTTAAGATAGGCACATAATCTTCAAACTTGTTGAATCAGACATTATTGTTTTTGGTCAATTGGTAGGGATTTCTTAATTCATTTAAGCTTTCAGACTTGCTTGAATTACTATGAATATGTTTTCTAAATAACTGTCTCATTCATTGCAAATGATTTAACCAATAATTGGTCATATTTCAGGTATTGGATTTGGACTGATCTATCTTCCTGCAATAGTCAGTATTGCATATTATTTTGAGGAGAAGCGTTCTTTTGCCACTGGACTAGCTGTTTGTGGGTCTGGGCTCGGTGCCTTTATTTTCAATCCCTTTACCAAGTTTCTGATCGACAGCTATGACTGGAGGGGAGCAACACTTATTTTAGGGGGTATCATTTTGAATTGTGTCCTCTGTGGTGCCATGTTTAGGCCCCTTCAGCCCTCAAAAAAGTTACCAACAGCAAATTATGAAAGAGAGTCAAAAAATGAATATGAAAAGGAAGCTCTTGTCAAAAATGAAACAAATAGTGAAAAAATCCCAACAGCGAAAATGTCACAATCTGATTCTAAAGCACAGCCAGATTTTAAGTCTTCAAGTTTGCAAGAAACTTCAGAGAATTTGCATAGTTTAGCTATGAGTGATGGAGCCCTTAACAAAAAAAGTGGTAAATATGCTCAACATCCTCATCAAGCGAAAAAGCGATTTTTGTCAGAGAATTATGATTCTTCCAAAGTTCCTCAGGATGGTGTGTACCAAAGTGCTAGCTTGCTTAATGTATCATTGCCAAACTCTAATCCAGCACTTTACCTTGCCAGTATTGCCTCAATTCCAAATCAGCTTAAACAGGAGACAGTGGAGATATGTGGCTGTATCAACATATCGGAGCCCTTGTACCTAACATTAAAAAAAACATTTGACTTTTCATTGTTGAAGGATGTAATATTTCTTATGTTTGTTATTTCCAACTTCTTCACAAGCCTTGGATTCAACATGCCTTTTATCTATCTTCCTGATCGAGCTGTTGATGAAGGGATCTCAGAGGATGATGCCAAATGGTTGGTGTCAGCTGTGGGGATATCAAATACTGTTGGGAGGGTGCTGTTCGGCTATATTTCTGACAAACCTATAGTGAACAAACTCATGCTGTACAACTCGGCCTTGTTGATTTGTGGAGTTGCCACAGCACTCAGCCCACTCTGTTTTAATTACGAACTTCTTTTATTGTATTCCTGTGTCTTTGGACTTTTCATAGGTAAGGTTTTTCACCTTTTTTATTTTTTTCTTAAAATGTGAATGTTTGTTTGAACTTCCACAGAATTCGCCATACAGCAGGCAAAATCAGTGATTTGCCCAATAAGAGATTTGAATGGATTGAGCACAGAATACTTAAATATTTACAGTAATATATTAATGTGTCCTGCTGTACATAATTTCTACTTTTTCATAAGAACATTGACAGACTTTAACAATCACCCATTATGCATATACATGTAAGAACAGTTATAGTGGAGAGTGTAATTGCATCATTTGTCTCAAACTAGGGAGTCTGACATTAGGAAATTTGTTCAGAATTATGGATACTGACCAACATCCAGTATTTTAGGCATGTTGGATGAAGTGTTGTCAACAAAGGTCACTACAAGGTTTCATGGCTTTTTGGCCATTCAGTTGCAGGAAAAACATTTGTCTTCAGTGCACATATCAACTATTTTAGACACTGTTATTTCACACAGATCATGAGTTACAGTTGGTCAAAGGTCAGCATCAGCATTTGTACTATGGTCATCGGTACAGCATATTTTATATCAAATCTAATGTCAATCAACTTGTAAATTCACATGGGATAGCAAAACCCTACTTTGTATAACCATTTTGAATTATTGGGCAATTGAGGCAGATAATCAGTTTTTCAATCAATATCAAGGAACATATCATTTGTGATGTAACTCATTGAAAATGGTTGCTTTGGTCATTAGACTTGACTATCACATGATGAATATCTAGTCATATTATTATTATGATAACAAAATGGATAAATTGCTCAGAAAACTATCATTATATCATCCATTTTCTGACATGCTGGAGGGTGCATTGGGTTCATTCTATACCCAAGCCCTCTGGGTCATTAATGCTACTAAAGTCTACATACAGGACTTGCAAACACAGAGCAGGTATGTAATGCTCTTGTTTCCAGATGATTTGCTCAGACATGGTATCAGCAGAGTTTCATGGTACGCAACAGCTACTCAGTTTATTTGCTTTGGTACCTGCTTAGCTGAGATTGTCAGCGCTCTGCCTGCCAGCTGCAGACCTCCAATCTTTTGCCTTAATTGATATATTTGTTGTCAGTTTATCAATTATACGGAATAAAGCCAAAAAATACAATTGAGGTCCAATCATTCCGACGTTTTTCATTTTGTATTCTTTGATATTGTAATCATTGCTTAATTTTATGAGGACTTGATTGGAAGGTTTATAATCACACACATTATAATTTACTGACTTCTTGCAGGTGTATATGTCTCACTGACATCAGTGGTACTTGTGGACATTCTTGGTCTGGAGATGCTGAACAATTCATTTGGACTACTTCTGATGTTTCAAGGGATTGCCACATTGATAGGTCCTCCCATTGCAGGTAAGATAATGGGCAAAGGGGTGAAAAAAAATCAAATTGAATATTTTTTACATTCTTAGATTGTTCTGTTATTTTTCTGCAAAGCAAACCCAAGTCAGACGTATCACTGTTTGGGGATATTGTTGTAGTTGTCTTCACTCCTTATTATTTATGGTAAACCATGTCAAAATTCAAACTATATATTATTTGAACATATAAACTTATTTTAGAGAAGTAATCCCTTGGTATTTTGCACATTTAAAAAAGAATAATATTTCTTTTTTTCTACCATTGAGCTAGTTGATCATGAAATTTTGCAGCAAAAATCTAACTGTTTCAGGTTTGATAACTCTTCTTGAAGCTGGGTTAGATCATTTAGATCCTACCTAAATCAAAGTTCTCAACAAGTAGCCACTGGTAGTATTAGCTCACAAAACTTTCTTTTTTCATTCAAGGTTCCTCAAGGCTGTTTTATGTCCTCAACTCTTTCTTACTTATGTAAATGATCGTTCATTTTAAATAATGAATGTACAGATACAGATTTGTTTGCAGATGATGCAGTCTTGTAGCTATGGCTCTAGCTGGCACGAGCAGTCCAGCCATCCCAGCATGGGGACCTTTTCGTTGAAATTGTCCAGCCAGATAGTTCATACCGGGGGATCTTAGTGATAATCATTCCATCTAGCCATGCCATTGGCATCTTATTATTACTGTAACATAGATATCAATAGGAAATCTGTCTGTTCAGTTAGGCCTTTAGTGCAGCCGGTACCAGTGATTACTGGACCGTCATATTCCACCTTCATCCATGCTGACCACATGCCATTCACTCCAGATCATTTGGATCTAATGCATATTAAAATCACCATCTGTCCAACATGGGGACTTTTAATCAATTCGGTCTAGCCAGCTACAGTATGCAGGGATCTTAGTGACAGATCTGTCCATCCAACTGTCAGTGACATGCCCTTTCTGTGACAGAGATTTCAGTGAGAAATCTTGTTTGTCCAGCCAGACATTGGGAGCAGCCAGTACCAGTGATGGTTGGACCATCTTCTATACCGACAGCTTTCAGGCTGACCATTTGTTGGGCAAACCAAACAGCAATGATGGACTTTCATATGTTTACTGCTTGTCCACAAGGGAGAGCTATTTTTTGAGTGTTGCCTACTTCAGAATGCCCTCCATCCCTACTAACACTCTACAGAATCAGTAGATCTTGATGAGGAGGAAGAGACAGACTTAAATCGACAGATGCCTTCAGTACTGATCTCCTAGCACTTGATAAGAATATAATTGTTGTTCATATGTATGCTTGTCTGTTTATGGGACAAACCTGCTCAATGCCCATCACACCTGGTTCAGGATATCATTGCAGACACCCAGCAATAGCCACATGTGTGAGGCGATGACCAGGATTGCTATGGTCAGTGATCAATGCTCACCATTAGATGGCCAATACTTTGATGGGAATGTCTGCAATCCACGTCTTTCCATCCGTATTATACCCTCCTTTTCCAGACAAACCTGTTCTGGTCACTATTGCTTTTGGAGGAATAATGGAGGAAGTTTGGAGGCAGGCAGCTCAGGAACTGCTCCCACCCCTCTGCCCAACCCGCACTGGCATTTGGATCCACTCAGTCCCTGTCCCTGTGCAGGGATGTTAAGAGTCCTCACAAAAGGGGATCTTCTAGGCAACATGTGTACCAATATTGATCCCATGGAAGCAGTCTTACAGATGTAGTCAGAAACCGATTTCTGAGCTTGAAGGATTCTCCTTATTCCCTCAGATTTCTGGAGGTAGATCAAAATCATTCAGAGGGGCTTTGGATCTCATTCATAAACAGTCCCCTCCCCCATCTTCTGTTCCTGTGCAAAGGCCACATTCTCCAGTGTTTTACTTAAAGTTGTTTCTTTATCAGAAGCAGACAGCAAGCATAGGTCCGTCCCATTGATTGGAGTCACCTCAACCAATTCATTGTGGAGATGGTGAGTTCAGTTCATCGCTCTGTTCAATTGGACAAGTATGCCATCAGTCTTGATCTAACCAACACATATTTTCCAATTCACCCCATGTCATGGACATTTTCTCCATTTGTTTTTCCTATCGTGATACAGTTTATCAGTTGACCATTCTTCCCTTTGGCCTTGATGACCATTATTCCCTTTGTCCTTGAGCTTTTACTCAGATTATGGATTGCATCATCACCCTGTTCCTGTTAACATCATCTTCAAACATGGCAGCATACCTGGATGACATCCTATAGAAACACATAACAAGTTCTATCCTACCTCAAGGCAGCAATGGTCTTCTTTCTCTTCTAGATCATCTAGACTTTTAAGTAAACTGGGAAAGTCGGACCTCTGTCAATACCACAACTTTGTCCATCTGGGTGTAGAGTTCTTGACCAACTAGAATCTGGTGTGGCTTCCATGTGTTCACATTACCAGAATCATTGAACTCAAATTCATTTCCAGCAAGACTGGGATTTCAGTAAGTGTTCTTGCAACTCCTCGGTTTATTCAATGCATTAGCGGACCTGATCCTGCTTGGCTGTATTTTTTTTATGCCAGTATAATGGTGCCACTTCTCAAGTTCCCTTGATCAAACAGCCATAATCATGCCCAAGATTTGATCATTCCTGCATCATTGGGGCTACCCAGATCAACTGACCATAGGAATCCTGCATGGAGAAGCCTCAATTGAAATAACGGTAGGTACCGATGCTAGTATGCATGGTTGGGGTGCCCACCTGTTGCCAACCTTAACTACCGTCATTGATGTGGGAGCCAAGGTATGGCCTCTACATATCAACATCCTAGAAATGAAGGCAGTCATCAATGCCTTTCACTTATGAACTGATCAACTCTGAAGCAAAAATGGTCCTATTTAGGTCTAAGTACTCTGTGGTGGTGACCCATCTCCTCAAACAGGGAGGCACCACATTACCCATCCTGTTTCTTCTGATTTCAGTTTCTGTGTTGGTGCAACAATCTCCATATAATTATATGTACAAAACAGAAATATTCCCAGAACACTTAGTGTCTTGGTTGAGACTCAATCCAGAAGTAGTCAAGTCTTTCGCAGAATAGTCTCTCCATCAAATGGTCGTCACTCAGATTTGCACACTTCAGGGGCACCCAATCATTGACGTCTTGTTGACAAGGTGAAATTGCAACCTATCCACCTTCATATCTCCAGTTCCAGATTCCAGACCCAAAAGTTTGGGCCAAGCCATTCATTTGGGAGCGGTTGTGGGCATTTGCCTGCCCTCACACAATCTGAAAATAATCCAGAAATTGCTGGGTCAGAATGGCAAGGTGATACTGACACTCCTCCTCAGATGAGACAAGTCCTGGGTCACTAATCAATTCATACTAGCGATAGATATGCCTAAGATGATTCAGGCCAAGCCAATTCTTCTCTTGCATCCATGGTCACCATCCTCTTCTACATGCTCAGCTCTTATCAGGACAGCCTTGTGAGACAATTCAAAGACAGCCTTGTGAGACAATTCAAAGACAGACTTTTGAGACAGTTCAAAGACAGCCTTGTGAGACAATTCAAAGACAGCATTGTGAGACAATTCAAAGACAGCCTTGTGAGACAATTCAAACCTTCAGTTGTGGAGAGAATCTCAAGAGCAGGAAGACACTCCATCCAAGGACTAAGGAGTGAAAGTGGCATGTTTGCAAGGGACTGGTGCATACCAACAACTTGGTCTTTCTGTGTGTCTCAATCCCTCAACTGGCAGACATTTTCTCTGGCTCTTTGAGGAAAAACAGTTTGGCACCAATGTTTACCAAAGTCTACTAATAATAGACACATTACATGGCAGAGATGTTTTTAAGTAGGATATAGACTTATCAGATTTTTTAAACAATTATGGTGTCAGTCAACCACAATCTCTCATTTTGTCTCCAAATGGAACCAATCTGATTGGCTTGATTTGCATCTAGTAGAACCTCTAGCCTACACTTCACTGAAGTCACTATCATACAAGTCATGTTTCCTTGTAGCTTTTGCTTCTGCATGCAGGGTAAGAGAGCTGCATGCTCTTTGTGTTCACCTGGTCTTTCTTCAGTTTATCTCATTGTTATGTGGTTCTTTTGTCACAATCTGGCTTTGTAGCTCAAACTAGGTTACCAACGGTCACTAGTCCAAGAGTTGACATTTGCTCACTCACTTCCATAGGGAGATCAAGAACTGCAGCCAAGCAAGATTCTCTTTGTGTTCTGAAGCATTAACTTGAAGAGAACAGTGACAAATGGTGACACATGCCTATTCCTTCCAGTGTAAGTAAGAACACAGGATTTCTTCATGGCTGAAGTGGGTCATTTGCTTTGTGTACTCTGATGTCTCACCAGATCAGAGTTGCCTCGTGTAGATTACTGCTCAGAAGTTTCAGGCAATCTCCATGAGCCTTGCATCTGGACACAACATTTTAACCCAAGATTGAAGCTGTTGGCTTGCATGCACGTCAACCTTCTCAAGCCTCCATCTCAGATTTGGCATCCCAGAGGCAGCCTTAATCTGGTAGATCTAGTGGCAGTAGCACAGATGGCCACCAAACCCAACTAGATCAATCAACACAGCCTGTTAACTTTGCTTGATTTACTGGTGAAATGTTGTAAGAAAGAAGATTTTATTAATCATCTTCTTAACTGTATGTTAGGTTCACAGGTCAAGTGCCCCCGGGCTGTGTTGCTAATATAATTAGGAGAACAGGTTATCAGTCGCTTGGGGGAATTCAGCTATTCTTCCCTAGAAGGATACCCAAGGCAGAGGTTGGATGCTTAGCATTCCCTTCTCCTTTTACTTATTTTCCTAACTAATGTGATTGGTGAATGTCTTCAAACAAGAAAGTCAAATTTTAACTAAATTGTTTCCCTGAGGATACTTACCCAATCACATCCTTAAAACCCTCCCAACCACACCACCATGTGAACATCCTTTTAATATCTCCCACAGTTAAAAGCTAGTGACATTCGGTGATGACAAGGGAAGGTAATGGGCAAGAGTTATTTCCCTTTGTCTATAGATATAGACAGGGAAAGCCGATTATCATTTTATAGTAGTGCTGGATTCATGAGGGAGCAGGCTAATATTCCTAACTTAATTTGATTGGGTAAGTATTTGCAGAGAAGCAAATTAATTAAAAGTGTGCTATTTCTTGTAATAAATAATTGTCCATTAGAAAATTTCAAACCTGAAACTACTTGGTGTATCTGTAAATAATTTATAGTGGGATAACCATATAGGGAACTTTGCCGTGACGTCATAGGGCATGATCGCGGGGGGGGGGGTTCTAGTCTGGTTGGCACCAAGACCTTAAGCTTACTATGCATACGATTGAATACGCTTGTTTACCAAAATATATATAACAGTGAAATTTATTGCAGTAATCATTGATCAGGATA
>QKMX01215633.1:0-15521 GCA_003401595.1 Venustaconcha ellipsiformis
GTGTGTGTGTGTGTGTGTGTGTCTTTAAAGCCCAACCAAGCAACGTTTATTAAAAACTATAACATGTTCCATTCTCGAGAAAACAAGGCCAAGGTAATACAAGTTTTCAACCACATACAATCTTATTCAATCTTATTCAGCCTCTTTTTAATTCTTAGACTTGTTCTAAATTTGAAAAGTGTTTATTTATTCAGATTAAAATTATATTTGTTACATGTAGATTATTCGCCAGTTTCTTTTGTCCAAATAGAATTTTATCGTCTATACAATGCTTTACACATTTTAACTGACAAAGTATCATTTTTACTTCCTTATGTCTTTTTCTCGTCTTTCATCTATTTCCTTGTTATTCCTCCTGCTTTATATACCTTGGCTAAATTCTAATGTTTAACCAGGAAATCTTCCCTTTGACTCTTAATTTTTTTTATGTTATAATAACTTAATATCATCCGCCATATATTCCTATACATTTATAATTTTTTGTTATCGTAAAAAGAGAAAAAGATAAGAAATCTCTGGCTTTCATTCTAATTCTTTACCTTCTAAATTGAAATTATACCTCATGTAATTTTCAATTACGAATTTATGAAATAAAAGTTATTAAATAAACTAACTGTATCATTGCTTACAATTTACCTGTCATACATGTGTAATAACTACAAGGGAGGACAATTCGGTCCTTTCTCAAGCGACCTATTTAACAATAAATGCTGATATTTCAAGCCACATTTCCCGTAGCGTTAAAAGGTTTGTACCGATTTTTAAGCTCAGGCAGTCTGGCTGTAAGATTTTAGGAATGCCAACCCATTTTTCCATGCTACTGCTCGATATGGATATGATCACGCCCGCTGAATAACTGAAAATTAGTTATAAATTAATGCAGGACGTCATTTTATTTTAACCAATGAGAGGACAGTTTTTCATTCAGCAGGATTTCACTTACATATTAATCGGGCACGATCATGGCCATGTCGGGAAGTAGCGTGGGAAAATGGTCTGGCATTGCTTGAAAGTTAGATAACCCGGTTGTTCTCAACGGCATCATTACGGTTCTTGGAGTTTACATTTACTTTTAAGGGAAAATGGAATGCTACGAAAACAACTACATAAATGAGCTGTCAACATCGTAATGAAATTTCGTTTTATCCTGACGTATGAAGTACCTCTTCAAAATTAAGTTCTATTACTCTGCATACACAATTATGGTTTTAGGGAATTCATTAAATCCATTAATCTTATTCTGCTAGGGCATTTGCCTGTGAGTTCTTCAAATGCCACAGCCAAGTACCACTTTGCATTACCAGATCCATACACATAATACAATAAGCAAGAAATGTTCATTTGAATTTTATATAAGATCTCATTATTAATAAAGTGCGTCACACGTCTGAAATAAATTCAGGCAATTTTGGCTTATAAACACCATCCAACTAGATCTAGATCAAGATGCACTAAACTACAGGAAATGTGAACAGTGAAAAACTGCAGAACGCAGTTTTTTTTATTTAACAATTTATAATTTAATAAATGGTGTGTGGTATATTAATTGCTGTTATTTAACCGTTTATCAGTTTAACCTGTTGCAAACAGACAAAAAATTGAGACGAAATTGATACAAAAAAATCTTCCGTGCTGATAATTTCCTTATCATTTCAAGAGGGCATTCATTAACTTCTGTTTAAACGGTAAGAAGATCATTCCTTTTGTATAAATTTAATTCTGATGTTCAGCATATAATGAAGCATGACATTACACAGTAGAACAATAAATTTGTTGTTGCGATCAAATGTACGCCAAAACAACTGGACATTTAGATTCAATCGAGCACACTTTTTAAATAGAAATTTTGTAGATGTAAATATTTTAAAGAAAAACATGTAGGCAAAGGTAGAGGGAAAAATATAAGGTACAAAAAGTAACGTCTACTCCCTGACATATTTTGATGACTGTCACAGTCTTAGTGTGGACTTTTTAAATTATGGTGTTACAGTGTATTATTAACATCATCTTTTTTTTACAGAGATCTTTTTTAAGGCAAGACAGTACGCATGGGTTTACAAACGTCTTTTCAAAGGCAAATTATTGTTTTGATTTTAAAACTGCATTTTTACACACCTGTATTTCATCACTTATGCAGTTCCTTTACTCAAATCAAATACTGCTTTCGCAGCGAAAGTACACCTTTTCAGCCTGATTTCCTTAAATTTAACCTACTTTGTTAGGTACACGATCATTGTGTTTTCCCTAAAGAACTTAAATAGTTATCTCATAGTCTATGATTATAGTTTTGCATTCTTTTATTAATAATCATGGACATAACGATGTTTCTGTATATTTATCTTCGCGTTTTAATGGTGATGTATGTGGATAGTGAGGGTGGATGGTGAGAGATATGCCCCAACCTCTTATGGTGTTTTGGTTATCATTATCCAGGAGATGGTCAGCTACGGTTCTATTGTCGGAGTCGAATAATTACTAACATCAAATATGAAATTAATGGATGCAATAAGAGCAATCTGAACAAAGATATAGAATATAGCAACACGAGCCAAAGCATGTAGAATTTAACAATTTAATCGTTGCATACACAAAATGAAATTAAACATAACCTTTGAATTGTACACTTTCTGTTAGAAGTAGAATTACAAATTGTACACAGATCAAACAAATTTCATCATATAATCGAGTGACTGATTGAACTCAAATTGTCGGCATGTCAGAATAATCTGGTACTTCCGGTCCCTGCCAAAACACCGTTTTGCATAACTATATTAACTGTTTCTATATGAAACTGAATAATTCAAATGACTAGTTCAATTTCCTTTTGTATCTGTAATTGGGACAATAACACCGTGGTTGATAATCTCATAGATAACGATAACCAAACAATGTAAGGAGTGGGGGATCTCATCCATCATATCATCACCTTTTGATAGCGGTGCTCGTATGTATTTTCCCCTTTCAAATAAATATAATACGCAACCTAAATATTTATCAGGTTTCTCTTCTCATGGAATCGAATGATATTTCCACTCTGTTTACAACAGATATCGTCTTGTCGTAACTCAGAAGAACTAAGTTTATATGGTCATTTCGCAAGCTGATATTTATACACAATCCTGTTAACACAAATGTAATGTCTCTCTAGCGGCTACTCTCATTCCTAACTGGAACTGACCTAACTTGACCTCTTTGGTAAATATTACGCCCTAATGTGGACTATGTTTTAGTAGCTGAACAATATAGTCGACACATGCCGATTTGGAGAATTCACAACTTAATTGCACAAATGAATTACTGGACTTCACGTCTTATCTTCCTACATTAAATTAGCATTGGCATAGTAAAATTAATTTTAGCATACATCCTACATCTCATTTAATGACATTCTTATAATACATGAATCTTTAAACATTGAAGACCAAAGAATGACAAATTAACTTCTGAACTCAATGAAAATTGAAATATGACTTTAAAACGAATAAATTCAACAATTAATAACAAATTTACAACAGTGAACATATTGTATGTGATTGAGACAATATCTTGTGCTTTTCCGTCACTTGCTCAGTTTTCTTTGAAGGCAAATCTCTTTTTCCTTGTCCTCAGCTTTCACAGACTTCGTCCCTTGAACAATTTTAACAAGAAAAGTCCTTTTTACTGATTTCCTTGCCTACTTCCTTTTCCATAGAAAACTTGGACAGCCGAATTTCGGAACGGAAATTACTTTAGACATTGAATTTCGTCTAAGAATCATCTCCAAATTAGCTTAGCCAGCCAGATTAACCGTCTTTAACCGCCAAAATTTAACATTCCCATTGATGTTAGAGTAATTCTCTCTAGTTCGCCTTTATTAATAACTACTCTGGAAAGTATCATTTAATGACATATAATTCAAGTGGCACAATATATCCCCAAACATTTTCTCTGGCTCTGCTTTATCATTTTCTCTACTTGATCCTATGGTAACCTATATGTTGGACCGTTTTCCTTGCGGGTCCAAATTAAAATCTAATCATGTCTCCAAACAAGAGAGGTTATCCATCGCAAGCCACCAATTTACCGCGAGCATAGCCCATACGTCAATCTTAATGTTTACGTGTTACGCTAAACACGACAAAATGTACTTCCAAAATATCTACAGAAGTTTTGCAACATTACAGAATTATTATATCTAAATGAGAAAATACCAGTAACACAAATTGAAAACCAACTTCTTATGAAGAGTAAATAAATTTCCATTGTGTATCATTATTTTAAAGAAAAAGATATATAGAGTATAGTCTTTCGGTTAAACAACGTGACTAAGATTGTATGACTTCCATGCATGGATCTCCAGTTTGTTTTCCTGATTTATTATCTCTGTATAAAAGATGGTTTTCTGGGATTCACGGTGAACTTAAATTAAACAGAACTATATTTGTACTAGATTTCCAATTTTCCAAGTTTCATCACGTAAGAAAAATTGAGGATGAACATCGTTTGGATCTATAATTGCCTCGTCATGAAAATCTCTGATTAAGACTAGCTAATCTAATTTCTTTCATGCATGAAACACATCCTGTAAATTACTGAATCATGCAGTGGCTAACTTACGGTAATAACAGAGATGAGTTCATAAATATTGATATTCAGTAGGACATGTACACTTGATCAGCAGAAAACAGGCTCAACACAATTACGATGGAAATGCCAGGTCGAATGAACGAGATAAAATATCTCGGATAATTCCCACACAGTGCACGGATTTTCAATTTATACTTGACTAATGGAATTAAGCGGTTCAATGATAACACATTATCGTACCTTCGCTGATTTTTGCACTGATTTGTAATGTTTCATGGCAGGGCCGAATAAGGTGTGTGTTCCATGGTTTCCGCACCCCCACCCCCTCTCTCTAAAAAAAAAACAATTCCAAGAAAAACGTAAGCACAGACAAACATATTTTACTTTTCCCTTGAAATGTGACCAAAGTTTTATTCTTTGGCACTTTTATCGGGTATTATGCACACTTTCATTAAACAGACATAGAATTTTGCTTTTGTGCCCTTGAGAGGATAGCCAATGCCTTTGTGAAACTTTTGAACCTCCCCCACCCACCAAACGCTTGACCTGATTCGGCCCTACATGGTGCGGTACGCGGAAAAATGTTCTACGGATAAATTTATTGTCCTAACGGTAGCTAAAGATCATAGAATATTGAAACAGTCTCAAACGTGCAGCAATAATGTGTAACTTCAAATTGAAATGATCATCTGTGCTTTGATGTCCGAAACATTTTTGGCCAAGGGTAATTAAAACTATTAGCCTACATTTTTACGGCTAATTTTGTGGTTTAATTATGTTCAACACAGAACGATATTGGCCAAACAGATGGAATATATTTCACCCCATACGGTGTTAGGATCAAGTTTAAATATATTTACAATAGAACATGAAAACTAAATTATAAATCCCATTGAATTCGACTTGTCTCGAGTCATTCGATGTATACGTCACGTTTCCCTTGATAAAGGGAATTTTAAGCCAGCAGGACTCTTTATAGTTATAAAATACGCATAGTTTTAGATTGAACTAGCCACTTAATTTAAATATTGTGTATGTTTTAATATAATTATCAACATATTTTCTCTTCAAGTGATTTTCATCTTAAGCAATCAAATGTAATTGAAATGGCTAAGATTAGTTTTTTTTTAAACAAACGTAATAAAGACAGATTCCAACTAACGAACCTGAACTATTCCATGTTTTAAGACTTTCTCACACCCGCTAAAAAAGGAACATATTAGAATTTGTGATTTTTCTTCACTGTACGTCAAACAAGAAACAACTATTAAACCACTAAACACTATTCCGAAAAATGAAAGCTATGCTTTGTGATAAACATGATATTAAGATGGATATCATACTTTAGTATGTTATGCGCACACTAAGATACCTGTAAACTTATTTCCAAATTACTTATGCAATAAACTATTCATGTACAAGGATATGGAATTGTTAGCGTCAGGTCATAAAAAAGAATATATTCGCAAGCTCAATTTGTTTATGAAGCGTTTAAAATTAAATACAAATTAGCATTTCTGGAATAATTTATTATACAGATTTTGTGTGTTAGTTCATCCTCTCCTTTCCAGCTCTTGACGATTAGCACTTTGAGTTTCTATTTAATGTTGTACATATATAATTTTATATTCCTGCAATATTTGCAGCATATAATCTTTGATTTTCTGAATGCTCATGAAAATAAATTATTTAATTGACATTTGCGAAATACAGTATAGTACTGCTAACAAATATCACCTACTCAAGTACCAAATTACCACAACAACCACCGACAACATCAGCACTCGATTACTTTCCAAGTCTCTTGTCCATCACCCCCCCATATTGTATATCGCCATCATCATTATCATCAAATCATTATTCAATGCAGTATAATACCATCATCATTTCATCAATTACAATTCATCATCAATGTCACGATTATGATAACAAATGTCATAATTTACCAATGGATTAATCTTCATTAAAAAAGATCAATAATGTTAGGGACTGAGCAATTACTTATTAAGGGCTGTACGGTGTTAGAAATGCTGACCCTCAGATAGCATGGAAAGACTCTTGTTCAGATTTGCACAAATTCCAAATCAGTAATATGTTGTTGGAAAATATTTTATATATAGAGATAAATGGAATAAAAAACAATATCTTCATTCCCATATTAAACAACCGGTCCCTAACAAAAGGTATTGCAAAAAAAGTGAGTGCATGTGTGTTTCTTTATGGAAGTTAACAAAATATAGAAATTAAAGAGAAAAATATAATTATAAAGTCATTTTGTCATCTTAACAATTGTGTTCCGATCTAGAAAGTGCTTGTGTAAGATTTGTCGGTTTCGTTTGTAAGATATCTGGAAATAGGAAATCTAGTTTTCTGGCTTGACAGGTTACTGGTTGAACTCAGTAAATCTCAGTAAATGGGGACTCAGTAAATCTCATAGTTGAATAGGCATCTGACCACACAATGTAATTGCCTATTTTATTCATAAATAATCACTAGCAATTTTACATTATCCTAGTTTCATAATGTCTGCTGCGGATGACAACGTCGTGCAAATCATCAACTGACGTGATAAGCTTTTCCTTTACCAAACAGTTTTATCACTTCATCGGAGATATATTTAATATTATAACACTGAACACCATCCCATCGTCTGTATCTTTTTTCCTCTGGACATGCTGCTATTACGCAAGAATGAAGCACCCTTGCGTATATTCTAATCAAATCATTATTCAACACTGCTTCTAGACTTACCAGATCACACATCTGGTGGAAACCATGATGTAAATATATGATATCATTGCCTTCTTTCCTGAAGCGGCCATTTTTACTGTCTTCTTGACCAGTTTCCGACAGATTCTTATAAAGACAGCTTGTTCTTTAGAGTAGCATATTCAGAAAGGTAAATCATCTTTTCCTTAGAACAATGCCTGCTATAATAAATACTAGATTAATATATTTGGAATGAGTACGTACAGTTGTGTCAAACATTTGGAAGAATTGCACGTTTAACGAGTGCTTAAAATTACGCTGAATGAACTACAGCAGCATCATACTTGCTTAATAATTATTTACTAGCACCTACAATTTTTCATCCTCTTCAAATCCAAGGTATAGATTATCTGATGTACGTTGACGTGGCCCGCGGGGAAAAAACAAAACAACTGAAGTATCCTACGTTGTACGATTTTATTTCTCACAGTAATCTATGTGTATGATCACATTTTGATCACGAAAATCTTAATGCTGACGAATCTTTAACATTTTATTACATTAATTCATTAATATTTTCTGAAGGTTATTTACGCCACACCTCCATGTTAAAAATTTCTTTATCTGCATTGCAGCGAAGAAATACTGACTAGATGACTGGATGTGAGAAGTTTAAAAAATATGAAAAAGCCTGTTATGATCGGCATTTCTTTTGCTTATTATTTATATTCAGAAAAACTATCTGCCTGTCCAAATGTTTAAATTTACAATTTGTACAGTGTTTTTAGTCAGACTGTGGTAAATAAAAAATGAACAAACCCTAGAGACTATTTTTCCTGGTCATCTCTACTCCCCAAAAGTGCCAATATATTCATAAACTAATCCTGTGATGGCGACAAGAACACCGATGTATCTGTGGCCAGAAAAATGACGACGTATCCCTTATATGCAAATAGTGGCAACGCATTGAGAAACTGGGCCTGTGATGGCCAGAAGAAAAGGTCGATGAATATCTAGCCTCTCAAAATGTACCAACACATTGAAAAATCAAACAGGTGCTGGTCAGAAGAATACCGATGCTTCTTGGGACTCTGTGTTTGTAACAGGGCTACTACTAAAAACTACGTTACGGTATGCGTTCCAAGCTAGTTTGCGTTCTAGATTGTAACATCAATTCACACATAACAATATATTAAAGTTTATTTTTTAGGAGGGTAGAAGCTATATATTTTAGGACAATAAGACCCTGTCTATTAGGACGTTTGTTTAATTACATAACATTCATAACTTGATATTGTGGAAAATCGTTCGCTTGTCATGCAAAGAAGGGTAGGAAAATATCGTATTTAATTAACGCTAGCAGTTTCAGTAGACAGGATAATGGATTTGAACTTTAGAAATGTTGGAGTGGCCCAGGGACAACAGATTCCCTGTCAATTTAACATTGTTAGTGTTATCAGGAAATGACATTAGCCATTTTAATTTCATCGTAAATTACTCAACCTTTATGGGAGATTCGACTGGTCGACTGGGATCATAGAAAGCAAAGGGTTGTTGATGATGTTTCATCCCCTCGCTTTTTATTTATCGTTATCATTTGCTGAAATAATTTAGGCTTTAATTTAGACTGATCCATTGAACATATCAGTTGTGGATTAGAAGCAAATGATGCTAATGTTCTTAATGGAAACCAGAAATTCCCCTATATGCAAAACCAAAAATAATTTAGATTCTGAAAAATTGAACCATGTAAGTTTAATGTTATATTACCAAATTCAAAGCGAAGACACAATATATAAAACACAGATTATTTCCAGTATTAAAGAAAAATGATACACTGAGAACATACATAGCATATTTGAATAAAAAATAAATTTCAAAGATCAATCAGGTGTTTTGCGCATACAGCCTATTTTATCTGTCACCTCCTGTTTAAGGGGTTTTCTGACGTTTATAACGCAGTCAAATGTTAATTATTTTTTCTTTTCTTTAATTTATCCGTTTAAAAAAGACTAGAAAATTCGTTAAAGGAATGAGGACTCTATTGGCTCGTATCTCGCCTGTATAAAATATCGATCGTTGGCAACTTGAAGCAAGGACGGAAGTTGGTCTTAAATACATGATCAACGACATGATCAACAACATGCGATAAACCGCTAAAACAAGTAGAAATGTGGAAAATCAAAGATAGAAATTACTTTAACATTAATCCTAATACTGAGATCTTAGCAAGCCTGGTGGGAACGTCTTTGTCTTTGCCCCAATCTACACCCACCCCTACATTATTTTTATGTTTCAGTGACCGTACCGTTAATTTTGCTTTCTGTTATCACTGTATTGGTTCCAAAAGCTTGAACAAAACTACCCACTGACTTTGTGTTGAGCATTATATGAGAATATCTACAACTATCCAAAAAAGATCCAAGTCAGAACTTTCAAAATCTCTTCAACTAATTTGCCCTTACCAGGCGGAGGACGAGGTTGATTTGAACATAGATGAAATCCAGAATAGACATAACCAGACAAAAAGTAGACATTCAACTCAGTAGTGAATGAAATACTGTAGGTAAACTAATCTATACGTAAAACAAAGTTTTTCTACATTCACTGACTACCCAAGTCTACTAAAGAGCAACTACATGACCCTACCCAAGTAATTCAAACCCGACACCCTTTTTAGTCTATTACCAAACTTTTTAATATGTTCCTTACATACATTGAATTAAATTAATAAGTCATCTTATATAATACCAGAATTGAAACAGGTCATTGTTGAATTACGTATAAAACATTGTTTACTTTATTTGTCCGATATGTTCCTTTAGACGGTCAGGTATATTGGTTCAACTGGTTACTTCCATTTACAGCTCGTTGATTAATGTGTTATGATAGGACATTGGTGCCTAATTTGCAAACGTAAACAGATGTAGCAAATATGGTGTGCATTGAATAATGTATCGTAGAATTTTCAAATATCTGTCACTAAAGTCATAGTACGGTTAGCGTAAGCATGCCAATGTACTTACCTGAAACTGGCATAACATCTTTATAATTCGCCAAACTCCCTGAAAATATAACTCTACTTAGGTAGTAGATATTAACTTCAGTCATCTTTTTGTTTTTGACTGTAGTTTTATTTGCTTCGCTGTAAGGTATAGAATCAAAATAGCTCCAGTTCCAGCTGTTGTTGTTGGTGTCGCTCCTGCTCCCAATAATCCTTAAGTTTCCCCACACCCGCTCCAGGCGGTGCTCCACACCTTTCAAAAGAACCAGTGCTATATGGATATTTTATAAAGTAATCCTCTTTAGTATTGTATGATGACTGACACAACGATTGAATGACTATTATAGTCGATTTTTGACCATTTGGGCATGCGTGACTGCTAACCAGATGTGTCCATCCGTTTTTGTCAATGAAAAACACAGTTACGAAGGGTGCGGTCCAGTGCCACCATGTATCACTGGAATAGTGAACTAAGATAATACCAGTGTTATACTCTCATGTTTAAATTATGCCCTTTGGTCCAATCATGCATTGTCTTTATTGCAAATTATGTGCATTTAGTTTGAGTTGTAAATAATTAGAAAAGGATATAGATTTTCCGGAGTCAGGTTAAATTTTTTCGTGGCTTATTGGACATTTGCTGCCGATAGCAAATTCTTTTTGTTGCTTGAATCATGGCTTCTGGTAAGATCACGTACCTCTTTTTTCATCATTACTTGCTTTTTTCACCAACAGGAAGCCCATGTAGCCGGTATTTCGAGATATTTATCTTATGGATGAGTGACTACAAAATCCAAGCCTCAAACAGTCTTGTGTGTGTATTCGTGCGTATTTGTGTTTGTATGCATGTGTGTTTGTGTTTGTGTGTGTCTTGTGTGTGCGTTTATGTGCGTGTGTGTTTATGTGTGTTTGTATGCTTATCTGTGCATGTGCGTGTACAGTCTTGTGTGTGTATTCGTGCGTATTTGTGTTTGTATGCATGTGTGTTTGTGTTTGTGTGTGTCTTGTGTGTGCGTTTATGTGCGTGTGTGTTTATGTGTGTTTGTATGCTTATCTGTGCATGTGCATGTGCGTGTTTGTGTTTGAGTGTGCGTGTATGTGTTTCTAAATAGAAGAGAAAAATTAAATATTAAACAAAATCGCAAGAGGCGATATGTTTTCCAAGTTAACACTTTATTAGGCCCCATTCAACCAGCTAGAAACTCACCAGTAATGATAACTGAGTATTTATTGTCTGCTAGATACCGTTCCTGTCTAATACATTTTGTGTCACAGGTGGGATTCAAATAGAGTCTGCTGCTGTGCTTAATCAAAACTTCATTGAGAATAAAGATAAAGAGATCATATATCTAATCATTTTGAAATACTTAGTGGCCCCTAGATTTACCCAATGATGTGATTACTAAATTGAATTCCATTCTTTGGGGTTTTTTTTGCTTCTTGTATTACATAAACTTTGATAGCTCTCAAAATTAAAACTAAGATAAACGTTATAATTCAGGGATCGCCATATTCAGGTGTCATATTTAGGTTGATACGTGTAGGCTTGTTCAAAAGTAACATAGAAAAGAGTGAAGCTAACAACCTTTGTAAGTTTAAAAAAAAATAATTTATTTCCCTAGAAAACAAGTTAAAAATATGAAAACAGACTTACAGTTTGTGAATATAATCCAAAATGTATTCATGAAATCTAAAAATATAAGTCCTATCACTAAAACGTGCTAAATAAATCGAAGTTCAAATCCCGATTAAGTTCCAATATGGAGGACGATGACGTCAGATAATACAGTATTGTACTGATGTGTCAATACTTCTTCGTTGAATCACAATTTATTATATTCCAATTTAGAATTCCAGAATAATCTCTAATGAATGTATCTGTCCAAGAGTTTTATGAAGAAGAGCATTTGTATGTTTTCCAGAGTGAATAAATTATTAAATCCAAAATTAAAAGAATTTTAAATCAACTGGCATCAACATTAAAAACATTGAGCTCTAAAAGTATAAGACAGACAGCCTCAGAAACACCGAATTCTCAGTATTAAATCCGACTAAGAACGCAATTTCAGACCTGCGTGATGGGTGACTTGGTCACTTACTACAAGTCAAAAAGCCTTAGCTAAGAATCAGTAGTTCTCACACAGGAAATGATTTTTTTTCTATAAAAATAATTGTTTGCAACTGAGCTAGCATGTGAGCCGAACATGACTTTGGTAATGACCAATCATTTTCTCTCAGTGTTTACGAATCTCTGAACCAATTTCAACTAAAACTAAAACATAGCAATCGAATTACGTTATCAGGTCAAAACAGGGAACTGAATTTTACAAACAAAATGTCAGATCCAGTGAATAAAACATAATTACAATAACAGGTAATGAAGTAAAAATAAAATAAAAGAGAAGTTAAAACTAACAAACAAGCAATTAAATAAAATATATGTCATATAGGTACTTTCATATTCAGGTGCCGTCCTGGTTTAGATTACAGCAATTGTTTTCGAGACTATGTTTGAAATATCACATGTACAAAGTCAAAGGTTAATAAAATGTATCCTTCCGTTTCATGTAAGATATGCTAGGAAGTACTTAATGAACTTGTATGTATAAAGTCGATGGAAATAACTGTATGAGCTAGTGCATGAGATGTTTTGTATTTTGACTGACTGAAAATAAAGTAAAAATGACATATTGTTTAATATATCCAGGGGATATATCGCGATTTCTGGCGAAGTCCGTTGTTTGCATAGAATATAAAGGAGTATTAAAATTCGCTTATGTGACAACTATAACCAAATGCCTTATAAGATTGTGGAATTTTTCCTATTCAATGTATTCAATGGAATATATATAAAACATAGAATTACACTACAAAATACTTTAGAAAGAACACTCGTATTTTCATGTTTCCCTTACGTTCCCAGAGCTCTAATACAAAAGTTCAATCAGTTATACCTTTTCCAATATCTAGTCTTCGTGTATGTGTGTTGTAGGTTGAGAAGGACTATATTTTGATGTAAAGGTCATGTCGTCAACTGCCTGCTAAGGTTATTTTATACCATTTGGATATAAGTAGAACATGACAGACAGTTTAAACGAGTTTATCAGCAGTTCTGCCTGTGAATCAGTGAAGATGTAATAGATGTCATGTGATTTCAATATAATGCTCTGCCCACAAAACACATTTTCCGTAAACATCATTGTTAACATTTGAGAACATAAAGACTAGTTTGTGCGCTAGACTGCCCGGACTACAACAAATGCACTTCTTGATCGAATAAGGGGCTGATTTGTGAACAATCGAAAATGTCCCTAAAGCGGGCTAGTGATTAAAGCTACCTTCATCCACACTTTCGCAACCTGTTGGAGAAATATAAATTTGCCGATAAAATTTAAATTGCATACGTATTTTACAGATTCTGAAAGTACTGATTAAAGTATCAGAAAATTACAAGCAGAAAAACTACGGAGTTTTTTGCAGTGAATGGCCCGATTTAGAAATGATTATGTTCGGTTTGCAATATCCCCATGCACTCACTTCGTAACTGATTCCCTGTTCATTTAATAATTAGTGATTTGACTCTACTAAATACTTTGCGAAATGATTTTGTCCACTGAGTCAGTCCGTCACTTTTTATTGCTTAGTCATGACGGTGAGATGGGGAAGCTAGGTAGGTGAGAGAAAATACTCACATTATTTCTACCAATAACTTAATTATTGCAGACATGTCTGGATATACAGAAAGCTGTAAGAATTATAATATTTAAGTTACATATTAACGATCCTAGATTAACAATAACAAAATATTAATGAAATATTGAATTAAATCTGTTGGCGTATCAGTTCAGTGTACAGGTTCATACATTTTACCAAATGCAGAACCTAGTTTACAGTCCATATCATACATGTTCTCAATTATCTGGTTCATATTCATTATTACCCCCGCATACCACTCAAATTAAAATGCTATTACGTTCTGAAATGTGCATGTAATTTGTTTACTGCATTGCCGAGCAAACAATCCGGCGGACTGAGCTGAACGAAAATTTTATTGACAATGTATAGGTTAAATAATGTAACATCCACCAACAGCACGCTCGAAATTAAACTGAGACAAAGTCACAATAATCTATTTAGTTAATAATAATATTTGATGAAAATATTAGATTGATGCTTACACTAAAATTGGTTTGTATCATAAAACTCAGAACGCAACATTTCTTAAGGATCACCTCTAGGGACTCAAGATGTTTTCCATTTGAGTTTTATGATGTTAAAAAGGTTAAGGGCTTTATTAAAATGACCAAAAGGAATCCGATCCAGACAATGTTTGATACAAACCACAGTCCCTCAAAGAATCCAAGAGTGCACCATCCTCATACAAAACGCTTATGTCCACTATTTTTTGAGATTGGTTGGGTACGTACTATGGTCGAGGCTGAGTCCTATAGTGCGTATGCATGAGTCAGTTTTATGTGAAGGATAGGCGATCGGCACTTATTTTTGCATTTTGTTCTATACGAAGGATATTACTTTGTGTCAGTGGATTTGGTATTTTTAATATTGAGTTTTTTTTTGGTTGTTTTTTTTTAGTTTTCATTGCACCCGTTTTCCCAAGTATGAATAATATCCTAATGTACATAAAATTTGATATAAGTATACGTTACATTTGGAAACGGGTTGATTGCACAGCAGGTTTGGTTGCTTTATATGCCCTTTCTTCACTCTTCGTAAAAATGTGACTAGGCAGCGAACAGATATATTTTCCACTTTGTATGAGCAAATCATGATTCATGTTATCTAGAATGAAAACGGGTTGTTACATTTAGAGGTGCGCAAAACCTTTAGTGTAAAAGGGAGGTTGCAGTGGCAGCTCTAACATTGCCCCCATTTGAACTTTATTTATACAAGGATGTATTGTTACGACGACAGTCTTTGATTTAATTTAATTTGCTCTGATTTGTTGAAGATTGCTTGAACTGGCAAATATATAATATAGATTCTGGATGTGTTGATAGCCAAGTTGGTGATTTTGAAGTATAGAATTTTCCAGTACATCCAACATTTATGTTTGCTGTTTCAAAGTTAGCACCAATTTGTGCCAAAAGGTTTCTGATTGTAGTGTCGTATTTGTACCATAATGATTACTTCATATGCAAAATTATTTGAATTACAAATTATACGACCCTGTAGTTTAATTTTGTCTGTTTAGGAAACAATTCTGTATAAATCTTTTCATTTC
>QKMX01215634.1:0-14840 GCA_003401595.1 Venustaconcha ellipsiformis
ATACATAAATACATACATACATACATACACACACACACACTTTTTATATTACATCAATGTAGAATTCGTCTTTCAAAACTTGTTAAGCGCTATTGACTTGACCTTTTTCTGATGCAACATGTTCTTCAGTTTAACAAATGCCTCTCTAACATCTTTAATCATATAACATCCTTAAGTCACACTGATAAAGCCCATTTCAGTTAATGTCTGACTCCATGTTTTTCAATACAAACTGGTATGCTACTTAGTGTGCATCAAACTATAATGAATCTATGACACATTGTTTCAAATTCCAGAAACCCATCTGTTTTCTTAGAAACATACCTTGTACAGTTACTGTAATTAGAAAATAACAAAATTGTTTGCTGTACATAGCCAAATGATCACACACTTTAAAAATTTAAGTTCAAGTCTTGAACTGTACTTGTTATTCTGTCTTGCTCTCTCCTGACATTGCCAGATATAATCTTTGATCTGAACATAGTTGTTTTTTTATATGAAGAAAATGTGTACCCTATAGCTAATTATAACACCCAAGTAATTATGAATGGGCAGGTACCCAAGAGCCTGAAGACACCTTTACATAGCAGCCAATTGGGACCAAGAGCTGCCACTGGAAAGCATAGAGTCAAACCAATGTACCAGTTTCCAAATAGAGAAACTTCGAACTGCTTCTCAATACAAATGAAACTCCCACAATTTATAACTGGGTTTCAGCAAACCCCTCAGCATTAAGCGAATGCTGATATCAGAAAAAACAAACATGAATGATACCTATCATACTTACCCAAGTCTTACAACCCCTCGCAGGAAAAGTTCTTTTTGTGTACCTGAAATAAAATGGATATTAAAAAAATTTTTTTTTTAACTATCCATCTATATAAGCACCTTTATGTGCTATTAATATTCTGAACAAAGTTGATCTATAAAAAGAATTAAAAAAAACTATACACTTAAATTTGAAGATAATAAGCACTGTTTTCGTGTTAATGGCTTATTTGGTTTTTTTTACTGTTTATTTTTTAAACTTCCCCTTCTTATAGGAACACAGATAAATGGTTGATAACAAGTAGAATTACAGTGCCCTACAAAATTTGCATGTTCACTGTGAATTTGTTCACATCTGTGGCATGCAGAATTTGACATTTTTCAACAATGCTTAAATCTGTGGATTAGGATAGGAGTCCAATTGTTTGCAGAGTAGTTAGGTGTAGTTTACAGCTACTAATACACACCGCGAATTGAAAGACTGAACAAAATAAGATACTTCTGTGCATAGAAAAGGACCCCTCAAAGAATCTCAAGTTCCAATTAAAATATTCACAAAACATGACAATTTAGTATATACACAAAAAATGAATCTGAAGTGAAATGAACTTAAAGTATAAAAACTTGTTAAACTCTAAAATAGAGGTATTTTAAAATGTAATGTTTAAATGTTATTCCAGAAGGGATTCAGTGATAAGGGGGTAATCATAATCTAGTTTTGATCTCTAAGTTGCTTCTTTAAGTGATATAATATGAAAATAAATAAAGTATGTGTTTCTCATGAATTACCATCATGTTTTAATGAATATGAAGATGAAGATATGAATACAATGTTACTCAAAAGTATCACTGAATTCAAGTACATGATTTGTATCTGTTTTCATTATCAAGCAAACAAAATTTAAAGATATAATAGATATTTACCCCATTCATAGTTGTGTAGATGGACAGTAAACTGCAGTTTTTCAATGCCAACATAAAGTTTGTAGTTACAGTGATCAAGATGAATGTAAACTTTGAATGCTTGCTGGACAAGTGCCACATCAAAACAGCAGTCAAATCCTGTGCATGTGTCCATCAAGTGACATGACACAGGTCCTGTAAGTGTGCTCAATTCAACAGGGACTGGGCATTCTGCAAATGCAATAAATGTCAAATTTATTAGAAAATATTGAATATATTTGGCCCGATTTGCAAGAAACATTGATGATGTAATTACTTACATCAGGTTTTGATGTTCTAATCATGATTCAATATTATTTAATATGATTATTTTCTAATTGATAAGTAACATAAACTAAGCAAAATACAGACTGTTACATCAGCTGCCAAGTCTATTAAGAATCACTTACTATATCAAAAGCTTAACTTCATCCAAGTTTAATATAAATTATAGGACTGTTTCTACATTCCATGTTTAAATGCAAATTTATGTTCAACCTTTTCTTTGCATTGATGATTGATTACTTACGTTTCTTCCATCCATTCATTGCTGGAATGTAAGTAAGAGAGGACCTGTTACATGGCAAATCAAGTAGATAGTCTGACAGTCCAAGCTCACGCAGAAGCATATGTGCATCTGGCTCAGAAATAGTTAAAGTTGATGGCAGATGATTGTCGGAGAGCCAATGGGTCAAGGAAAATCCTGTGAAAACAGTATGGAAAATATTCTTTCTTAAAATCAAAATTGACTTCTTTGACATAATCTATAGAAATAAAGATCTCCAAATACTGTTTTTCAATATTTTCAAACAGAAAATAATATTAAAACAAAGGTAGTACCATGACAAATGACCAAACTGGAGATTTTGTGCAAGTACAGTTTAAGTATCAACATAAAAATAACGGTTCTTCTTGACATTTTATCTTGCCTTTATTATTTCTGTCAGTTATATAAAAGTAAATTTCCCTTTTCATGCCAAATAATTATAATAAACTTCTTAACAGATTTCAAGTTATAAGTTTGGAGAGAGACTGGAAAGAGTGAAGTAAATCTGGCTGCACCAGTAACTTGGCCCTCTTATGCAATGAATTTAGTGTATACAAGGTCTAATTACATAAGTTAATTTCTCCCTGTATCACCAAACAAGTCTATATATACTTTTAGAATGAATCTCAGTATTATTAAGTTATGATCCACAGTCCATACTGGTTTGGTACAAGACCAGTGATCCATTACAAGTTGCATAATTGCAAAGCCTCTGCATGCACAGAAAGTGAAAATATGAGCATAGTATGGGGATCTCAATGGGACTCAAAGGATAAGAACAGACACAGGGGTATGGCCTTGAGGCAATGATAGTTTAAAAAGAAGGTAAACAGTCTACTTATGCAATATTTAATAGACAATTGCATACTTTAAAAAATCTGTATCTATAATTCTATCAAAATGTGTACACAGGGGTGAGGTGATGAAGGTATCCACTAGAGCTGAGTATAATGAAAAATGTAGTACCACGGTACTTAGTAACATGTATATACGTGGTTAAAAAGGAACAAGTCCACTGGCCAATAAAAAAGTTAGTCTTTTTCAAATGATTTTGAATCTGCAACAACCGATTTATTTATGGGTCATACCAGTTTAAAGTTTGAGCAGTTGAGGGAAATTTATGTATACTACAATGTCCTACATCAAAAAGCATCACAGATGGAATCTTACAGCTTTGACTGCCATAAGTTTAAAATTACCATTAACAATAATTTCATAATTTCATTTCATTCAAGAAAGTTAATAGTTGTAATAAGGTTAGAACAAACAGAATTGCCATTGACAGTAGCTTAAGCCATAGAAATGTACTGAAACATCCCAATGATATTTTCAGTTTTCAAGACTTGTAAATCTTCAGACTATTAAACTAATATTTTAAAACTTATGAATGCAAATTTTCGGGGTCATTTAAGAAAATAAAACAAGGAGATTCATAGGCTTTGTTCTGTATTTCCATTAGGCTAATAAATCTGTTAAGTGAATCAATTAAGATCATTAAAATATAAATGCACTGGAAATGACATACTGTAAACAAATTTTCTGAACATATTTGTTGAATGACTGTATAGAAACATACCACAATTTCAATAACTGAATCGCAAATATTCATTTTAATAAGTACATAACAAAGTAGTCTTCTACTGACAGGGAAATGTCCTACTGAAACACTTTAAAGATGAGCACAAACATTTAAGACAGGAAGTATATGTATATTTAATTTGTATTTGTTAACTTTTTCCTACATCATTATATGTTGTGGATAATTATGTCTCATTGAATACCTGACCAGTAACTTATATTTTATAAGCAAATAATACATTTGATAATATTTCTCTATGAGTGCGAGTTAAATCTTAATCTTAGTCTAGGACATTGGTAGTCCCCATGAAATACCTGGTGTACTTAATGTTTCTCATGTTCTTTATTATAATTTTATAATGTTGTTTACTTCAGAAATTACTCATTCTTGCATTTAACATCTAATGCAGAATCAGTCTTATTGTAGTGTTCAGTTTTTCATTTCAGTGGAATTATTTATTCAAATTATTATTCTCTGATATACAAAGTGCTCATCCATAACTTTCTTGGACTGGAATATCAATTTGGAATTACAGTGAATCCAGACAAGGGAATATTTGGACTATATTAATATGATACATCAAAAACTGTTAACACATCACCACATTACCACTGGAACATTAGCAGACTTGTGACTACAGGCATATCAACATGTTCAATACTGGAACCTTACTTGGAATACAGCTAGAAATCACTTTGAACTATTTACATTTAGACTTATAATAAACCTGTAAGGACTATTTGGGATCTACTTCATAATAATGTAAGTTCTTTTTTAAATTTTTACTTTGCATTCTAGGAAAATAAATTATTTGTTTAATTTTACACAACTTGTTGGATTTTCCTCTTTTCTGTTACTTAGATGAGGACCATATAGTTTTAACAGATGGGCCAATAGAATTCTTGTTAATTTGTCCAAGTGTTGTATTTTTTGTTCGCTTCTCCAGTAACGCCATCCCAAAATTATATCAGTACAATGAACTTTCCTTGCAATTTATTAATCACAAAAGTTAGGTAGGTATGTATGCATAGAGTTTAATGTCATTTCTGCACAAATCTGGATAAACAGAGCTAATTAAAATGTGTGTTCCTAAAATGTCAAAATAAAGAATAGAAAAATGCTAAAGAAACAGAAGCATACTTTCTTACAAAGATTCTAAAAAGCTTTTTTTGGAAGATATATAAATAAAAAGCTAAACAAATATCAAATCCTTTTAATATAGGGTCAAAATCAGTTATATAAACCATATTCTCAGAGTAATTCAAAGATTTTCTCTGACAGGTTTATCCAAAATTAAAACTAAAGCACTTTTCATCAAACTAATTTAACTTACTGATAGTAATGATGCCTGAACAATGATACAGTATGAAATTTCAAGTAGTACAATGGATGTTAACATCAGTGAATTTTCTTAATTCATAAATAAAATGTCATATCAGCTAAGAAAGACATATTCAAGTAGCCTTCATATGTTTTACCTTTCATTGAAAAATCAGACTGCCATTCACATATAGCCATTGGCAAGGAGGTGTTGACAAAAATTGGAAAGTCAAAGTCACATTCTTTATTGGCATCATAGCAGAGACTCAGATTCAAATCAACAAGAAATTCTTTCTGGTGATCCAGTTTTACTACCATGTAGCTGAAAAGACATGATTAATTTATGTTCACCCTTGTCATGAAACATACACCAGCAAATATTTAATTTTATTTTGTCGTTAAAATGTTATATGCATAATGTTGATACATAGTTAAAACCATGATATCTTGAAAATAAAAGGGAAATATGAAATGATTTATGTTGACAAAAAAGAAAGAATAGGTGTACCTTCAAGAATTATACAAATGCAACTTGTTCACAATAATTATTTTTTTTGATCTGTTTCATTTGTCCTACTTAAAATAATAAATGTTAACCATACATCCCTGCATATTTAATGTAAGAAATGACATAATGAAGTTTGCACAGTATAATAATAGCATGTTCACTTTGCTCCTATGTAAAATAACTCATTCAAAATGAAGGAAATCTATACAAATACTAAAAGAAGTAGTTAAAGTAAAGTACTTACTGTACTTGTACAAGTCCATTTAAGTAGATCTGCTGCAGTGTGCCTGCAATTCACAGAGAAAATATGGAATACAGTAATAACATATGACCTAAAGTGTACCGCTTAGCTGAACATAAGTCATGCAACACAAGAACATATATCTTCCACACATTTATGTTTAAGTGGGAAAATGTACTCCCAATTTAGTATTATACTACATTTTACTTAGTGAATTTGATCAAAATTTCTTTTTAAACAGCAGCTGTGTATGAAACTTCCTCATTCAATACACATTATTGTTTCTATATTTCACCATGTACAGATAGCAAGGCTATACTTGTGCTGCAACATTCATCAACAACACCATCCTTCTCATGCACTCAGTCAGAAAACAATCAAAAGAATCTTCACTCTGGACTATGGTAGAACAATGGTGACTCACAATGTGAGGCTCCTACAGTGACATCACACAGGCACAAGTCACATAAACTGCCCAAGTTGTTCGTTGTATTTGGCAATTATTATAATATGCATTTATCTTGTTATCTGCTAATTACAAGAAGTCATTGAAATTTTCAGTATCGCATTATACTGAATTATTTATAGGTAATAATCTAGTGGTCCCAGGTCTACCTTGAAGTAAACTGTAAATATGTGTGCAAGTACTGATAGCCATTTTGAATTACATTTGCATCACAACTTTACTTACTGGGTTTTAAATGATCTATGAATTTAACTTAATTTCAACATTCTGTTATGATTTCATTCATACTTAGAGAAGTATCCAATCTACCTTTGCTTTTATGTTATTAATAAACAAATGCAGCTTATATATCAATGTTTGTAAAAAAAAAACACATTAGAAATCAGAAATTGGTACCATATATATCTTAGGGTTAATGGGTTTTAATTAATGACTTACTCCACTTGAATGTTGCTAAGGATATATTTAGCTTCATTCTCTCAATGCCAATAATCAGCCTGAAGTCACATGGGTCCAGGGTTAGGTGTGTCCTGAATGTACGCCCAATAGCCCTGGCCTCTAGACAGCACTCAACAGCAGAACAGCGTTCAGAAATGTAGCACGATGCAATAGATGGTAAGGGTCTTGTATCCACATTAAGTGGGCAATCTGGAAAGGGAAAGAAATTGTACTTTTCACAGATTTTACAAAGAGATACTGACAGCAATTTATCAGCACTTATCAGGACGTTTTTTAAAAACTTTCTAAACTGACATTACATACACATAATCTTAAACAACAGATCATTTATTGTCACTTGCATGTTTCTGAAACTGTGAGCAAATGCTTCTTCACATTACAAGTGAAACTGGTTTGTTTTTATATCAAATTTCTCAATATCCATACAGACAGTCTTGATTGCTTTTTAACATCACCTCTTGGGAATACAATTTTTCCTCACAGAATGGTTTCCATGACCTAAATTTATAATTACAAAATTTTTGGAATGCAATGTCTCACTTGTTCCACCATAGCATAATCACCAAAAGCATGTAAATCTGTCAGAGCAAAATAAGGTCAAAGTGTATAACTAACTGTACATATAACAGTACCAGAGCAACAAAACTGAATGAAATATCTAAATCACTGGGGTTTGAAAATTATAAAACTGAAAACCTTTTTGCCCATGGTGGGTAGTTACCCAAAAGATACATATAGCAGTCTAAATTTCATTAATGTACATACAACAGTGTCAGAGACTATGATGTATGCAAATAAATAGAATAACTATTCAAACGTGAAAGCTAGTTCATTGTGAGCTACATTTGCCTGTGGGGAGTTTTACCTTCCAAGACTAGAATAAAACTGTATATACTTACAACAACATTAGAGAAACTGACCTCAATACAAGAACATTAATGACCATAAAAATGACAATGCCATTGAAGAAGTGAAACATTTGTCCTACCTATGCTTTGCATGTGAGATAAAACTGTTGTCATCATATCTTCTTATGTCAATTAGGGAATAACTAGATTTACTGATGTATATGGTGTCTATACAGATGGAAATCACAGAAAACAATAACAAAATCATATCTGCAACAATTTTACCACCAATGTATATCAGCAAATCCAAAAGAATATTACTCATATCCTTAATCTAACACAATTCAAAATGTTCCTCTTAAAAACAGTGAATATGTTAACATCTGTAGTATTATGTCATGTGGAGAGTAATGACATCAGAATACTGTCAATGTTAACATCTGTGGTATGGTCATGTTAAGAGTAATGATATTAAAAATACTGTCAATGTTAACATCTGTGGTATTATGTCATGTTGACAGTAATGACATCAGAATACTGTCAATGTTAATGCCTGGTATTATGTCATGTGGAGAGTAATGACATCAAAGTACTGTCAATATTAATGTCTGGAATTATGCAATGTGGAGAGTAATGACATCAGCGTACTGTCAATGTTAATGTTTTTGGTATTATGTCATGTGGAGCAATAACATCAGCATACTGTCAATGTTAATGTCTTTGGTATTATGTTATGTGGAGTAATAATGACATTAGAGTACTGTCGATGTTAATGGTATTATGTCATGTGGAGAGTAATGACATCAGAGTACTGTTCATATCAATGTCAAATGGATAGTCAGGGCATCATAATACTCTCAATGTTTTATGAGCATTTTATTTTAACTTGTGAGAAACTTCATCTCATGCTATATATATAAAGAATCTCAATGTAACTAAACTATCATTCCTGGCAAACATATTTTTGCTAATAATTCCTCATGCATAAGAATAAGCCCAAGAAGAAAAAATCCAAAAAAACTTGACTGCAGCATATGGGATCAATAAAGTCAAGACTCAAGTTCTGTTGGTGAAATTCAGGAAGAAAGTACAATTTTATTCTTTGATTTTATTACCAATCAACCAATCATAAACTCTGGTCTGAATAACTGACTGACTGATTGAGTAATTCATCGATTTGGTATTTAACAAAAGTACATGACAAATAAAAGACTATTTAGTGCCAAGATCATGGGAGCATAATGTCTATAGCCATGTGACTGCATGGATATTTTCAGTTTAATCCAAAGAGTCATTTTTGAGGAGACAACATAAAATCTATCCTACACCTAATTTTCACATACAATGGTCTATAAAGGATCTATTGTCATACTACCATCTCTTCTATTATACATCAGTTGTGAATCAGCATACATGTTCTCACAAGGTTTTAATTATGCCAATTCCTAGAAAGTCTTTGAAAAGGGACTTCTTGTGTATTTCAAGTACTTGTTTGTTTTACCTGAATTCCAGCCATTTTCTTGTGACAGATATGGATGTAGATTACGATCACACTGCTTGTCTTCTATGTACCGTCCTATACCAAGGGTTTCAAAGAGTTGGTACAATGGTGGACCACTAAGGCTCCCAACATGATTCAGCCCATGTTCTGACAAGTATTTGTCCAGAGAAAAATCTGGAATAAAAAGTATTTTATATTTTATGTGATCAATATTAGAGAAAATGATACAAAACTCAAGGAAGTATTCTGATTATCTAATTATCTATTTTATATCATGCATTTCATTTTAAAATCAGGTTTATATCATCTCACTACATCAAATGCATTTAAGAAGAAACACCATCATATCATGTTCCCAATTATTAACATCATAAAAAATACCTACATTTACATTTTACCATATCAAAGCTCTTTTTAAATTCTGCTACATTTCAAGAAGGATAACATTTACTCAGATTTGAAAGACACAACAAAACTTGTGTCATATTATTGTTCATGGCTGAGTTAAAAGTTGATTACAACATATACAAGACAAATATTGAAGACTACAAATTAAAGAATACTTTACTTCATAAGGTCAGACCCTGAAATGGATATTTGTATTTCATTATGTATTCCAATATTGTTGGAACTGAATTCCATTTGCAGTCACATTTTGAAAATCATCTCATTGCTTATCATGTATTCTGATATAGTATTTTCATTTTCATATACCATTTTAAATCCTCTGAAATGATGACTGGAAATTAGTTCAACAAATCCTTTTTCTGAGAGTACTATTGGGAGTTAAGACTATGGTATTAAGTCAAATTCTAAAGCTATTTATTCAATGAAGATGTGTAAAATGAGGAAATAATTAATACTTTTTCTTTTAAAAATAAGTTAAAATAACACTTATGAAATAAAGACACTGACCATTTAAATGATTGGGAGTAATCAGATTACTTTGTTTCCTCAGGCAAATTCATTTACAAGAAAAAATTAATTTGGTTCATTCACTAACTGAATGTGTTGTCTTTAGCATGGACCTGGACACAGGATGGATTTCTAACCATGAAATACTTATCTGCTTTTCATTTACATCATAAGGTTGACGAAGAATTACCTCATATAGAATTACTGATGAAGGCTGTCGGTTTTATGAAATAATTATCAGAGAAGACCACTCAACTTATCACTGATACCCAGCTATTAACTGTAAAAGTATAAAACCCTATCCCCCCACACAAAAAATGATTAATAAAGGAGTGAAAAATTAAATATTCCGAGTCCAATGTTTCTTTATATTAAATTATTCTAAATATCAATTTCTCATTTTATCTCATACATATTCTGTGGTGACACATGTTCACTAAATTGAGGTAAAATTCTCACATTTTTGTATAGCTGAATTACCACTTTAAATTTTTATCAATATTTTTCCATCCCAAATATATATACTAGAATCTATCAATACTTATGAAAACTTATAATGGCATGTGAAATTCTCTGACTTGCCAACAACATGACACTCTCTCATTCTCTCTCATCCATGAAAAAGCTGAATCATTTCAGGTTTGAAGTAATGTATTCTATATTCTGTGTAAACAAAAAGATAAGCACAATTAATATGGGCAGACTGCAACCCATAAATACTGTACATTCAATTTTATTCAGGAAGTAACAATAATTGTAGATTTTTCTGATACCTCTGAACCAAGGATTGAGGCATCTATATATCTAAAAGCAAGTGTCTAAGAAAATTACCTCAAAGCAAACCCTAATCTAGAGCAACCAAGCTCAGTGCCAAGTTAAGCATAAATCAATGAACCATGATAAGCATAAATCAATGAAACATAGTAAGCATAAATCAATGAACCATGAAAAATTGGCCATGGTGACCAAATTTTATTTTACTCAAGATTGTAGTCCTCTTCATGATGCAAATACATGTCAGGTGATTTGACTCCAAAGGAGGCAATAGCATCCAAAGGAAATAGGCTAAATGCAAAGGTTTGCCCAAACCACATGACTGTAAATTAATTTTTACAAAAGGTTTAATACTTCATATGACATATTTAAAATCTAATTGAAATGCTAATTCTAGAAATGTCTGTACAATCAAAACATTTTGAGTCTGTAGTTCCCAGCTTCTTCCTCCACCAGTTATACTGACAGCCATGTATAGCCCATCTTGTGCTGAAAACTGGCATTAATCCCACAACTATCTCTCTCATACACCCTGACACATCTATTCACATACATGGGATCCTTACCCAAAGTTACATGAATTATACAATATTTTGGTTTTTTATCAACAAGCCTTCCAATGATTACCATATGTCCATGTTTTTCCAGCTTTTGGTAACACATTTCATTTCTATAATAGAATGCAAGATCGTTTAATGATTCAAAAATCAAAGTCTTTCAGAAATATCAAAAGTTGCAAATGAAAATCTTGTTCCAATTTAAAGAAAAAACTTATAATGCATATTGCAATGTTTCCAGAAAAAGTTAATGTGACTGAAACACAAACTGAACTACTATTATATTACACTGTAACATATAGATATAATGATATCATTATTCTTAATGTCCATTTTCAGACCATGCCTACCGGCATGGAGATGTTTAACTAATTTTTTAATGGCACTAAAAAAATCCCATTTCCTGTTCTTTTAATTTTGAATTTGCTTCTTGTTCATTATCCTACATTTTACTGTTAGGATTTCATTTCATTTGCATTCACTCTGCATTCCCCTGTATTTTTTTCCAATTTTTTTTTCATACCATTTTCACTTTCAAAGGTAACATTACCCATTTTTGTGTCTTTAAATCATCATATTTTGGTATATCTTTTTCAATTTAAAGTACCTTTAATGATAAATCCCTTGTCCCAATGGCACAATGTTTTTGGAATTCTTGCTTTCTGCATAACTGGGACATGAATTACACAAGGTTTACTTGCATCCAAGCAGACACTGATGTTCAAGTCCAACTGATATCTATTCTGGTCCAGAAGATCTTCAACTGCATATCTGAATATAATCATAATTCGAAAATAAATTTACCTGACAATGTGATGTTCTATCCTTCATCAGGGTCATATGTTCTTTCTATGAACAAAAAACCCTAACTAAACATTAATTATGCATTTTATGAAAGGTTCAGTCACAAAGTGAATGTGTGGAGACAGAAAATTTATATAATGGGAAAAATCGTTTTACATTTTCCTCAATATTTTTTACTTCTGTATCAACATTTATATTGTGGCAAAGTCTTTGACCCATGTCACTGGTGAAGTCATTTATCTGGGTGTATGTGATTGATAAAAAGACCAAAATACAGACTATGTAATTTTATTCATGGATGCAATAAACATGTGCAATGAGTATACATGGAGACATCTATTTGTGATGCTGTTAATTGCTAAACAGATGTATACCAAGTACAGAAAGGTTAACTGCACCAATATCACATAATGAAGATCACTTTCACATCAGCGTTACTTAAGTTTGGTCTTCAGTGCAAATGGGCAAAGAGCTTAGTATTGAATGAAATGCATTCAATTATTTAAGCTTTATATGTATATTAACCCCTCCACTCAGTTAACCTCAGCAGTATGTTTAGTCAGCCTGCAAGTGTTGACAATGTTAAAATGGACAAATATAACTGGAACTGCTGTAGTAAATAGTTTTTTGCATATTAGTTCATATATTTGTAAGTGTTCATAGTTCATACATATAAAATGTAAGTTTCTGCCTTATTACATTCAGATGTTACACTTGCACTGCATACAAAAATATTGAAGCAATACATTCATGCATATTATATATGCAAGAATTTGCAAGAGATATACTTATCTGATGAATCAGCACATTTCTAATTTATATATATTATGCAGGTATATTCCACTTCTTCAAGACTGACATACAATAAGCATACTTACTCAAGTCTAACTAATCCTCCAAGACTTATTTCTTGTTTTGAACCTAGAGGAAAACAAAATTAAACAATTGCATAAATTACACAAGAATACACAAGAAGACAATAAAGGTAACACAACTTGTTATTTTATGAGGTCAATTGTTGGTTTCACAGACCTCAAAAAATTAATATGCAAGTGTTTTGGACTTGCAAATAAACTGAGATTTGTGATTAACTTGATAATTCCCTTAGTAATGAATGCTAGCAAAGGTCACTACATGTTGACACATTGCTATGAATGAGCAATATTTGCTTCAGAGCCAACACAGAACAGAAGCCAGCTTGAACAAAGAAAGACTAGAACAGCAGCTGTTGTAAATGCAAACAAATTATGCTGTTAGTCTAAATTGGACATATAAACATCTAACAATAATTCTGTGAAACCACAATTGCATCTGAACCAGTGCCTTGTTGTATCCCCCTGTATCTTACCTGCAGAAACTGTCATGTAAAAGTTTAACATTGATGATGATAATGATGCCACTACTGCTGTATAACAATGTTGATGATAATGATGTCATTGCCACTGTATAACATTGCTGATGATAATAGTGCCATTGTTAATGTATAACATTGCTGATAACAATGATACTACTGCTGTATAAGTGTTGATGACAATGATGTGATTACCACATTATAACACTTTTGATCACAATGATGCCAAAACCACTGTACAAATGATGACTGTTTTACCATGTTAGCACAAATGAAGCAAAACGTAGCAGACACATGCTGATTTTACACTGTTCATCTCAAAGTATACTCATTCAAGTTTTCCTAGCACATGCAGCATAAGCAATATATATTTTGAAGGATCAAAACACAATCTACAATTGATAAAAGAACTGGTGTAGCTTTCATGTGCAGAATCCATTTTAAATAAGAAATCATGTTTGGAATGATATACATGTCTAGGTCATGGAGCTAACTGAACCATGTCTTGGCTTAGAAATAAAGCTTTTGTAAATTTCTATTCTTGTTGCTATCAATAAAACAATCAATTATTAATTCTAGAATATTCATCAAATATACAACTGAAACTGATTTGTTTTATGCGTCTTAAGCTCATACAAATAGGTTTAGTTATATGCATTCCCTATAATGGAGACTCATCATGAAGGAGTGATATGTGTATTTCAGTCATACTGCCTGTAATAAGGCTAAATGTAGATATGGATTTGTCAAGCATGTATAACAAAACCTTCTTGCAAGGGTTTGAAACAAACAACAAAAACATTTTATAGCTTAATTTTGACACTTAATAAAACCTCAAACTTTAAAGTAATTCTTGAACTCTAGGCATAATTATACACTTTGTTTACAGGATATTTCCAGTCTCCAGACTTTAAAGATCAATAACATTAGAAATGTTTAAATATATAAATTTATAGGCATAATTTTGGCATGACTAATTCCATACAGAAAGTCAGACAATTTACAAAAGCTTTGAGATTATTTGAGTGATCATACCAATGATAAATCCTAACCTCAAAATAACCAAAAAACTTCTTGATTATGTACATGTTCTATTATCATCATTACTGCTATTATTATTTTATTGTTCTTATTACATGTATTATTATTATTTGCATTCTATCTTTTGTAAATTGCATTCATTCCATCACTTCTTAAACAGTGAAAGACAGAGAGAACAAGTGAATGGATCAATAATTAACTAATTAGAACAATCAAAAG
>QKMX01215686.1:0-10255 GCA_003401595.1 Venustaconcha ellipsiformis
TAATTCTCTCTCTCATAACAAAAGTACTTTTGATTTATGAAACAAAAGATACGTTTACTTGGTATGTTTATACCGTTAGGGTGTTGAGTAGCATGTGTACTGTAGAACTTGTTTTGATATGATCCCTTTTTTTTTCGTACACGGTCAGCACAATCAAATGATAATTATTTAGTTTACATATACTGAAATCAATAATTATTTTTTGTGTATGAAAAATTACATAAAATACGGTACCTTCCAAACCCTATGATGTAATCCTCTCTAATGTCTAGCCTTAAAAAATATGCCTACCTTCCAATCCCTGTGATGTAATGCTCTCTAATGTCTAGCCTTAAATACATGCCACCAAACATCTTACATCATACCTTGCATGTATTTAAATTCTTAAGTGTAGAAAAAAAATGTATATCATATAAAAGAAACAGATTTTCTTATCAATAAATCTGATTTTAATTGTAAAACCAAATGAACTAATATATTGTTCATCAAAGCTAAACTCTCTTCTACAATATGAAAACACATACAGGTGTAAACTACCCCTTTATTTTTACAGGTATTAATCAGAAAAACTGTTTACAAAGCTTTTCTACCATGCTGATTATAGTCATCTTTGTCTGTACACTATCTCTAGCTTCTTCTAGTCCATTACTAGTCCACTGCTATTATTACTATTGAAAAGTCTTCAGTCTTTATAAAATGTAAATACACTTAAATGTGAATATGCTAACGAAAACACAGTATTAATAAAATTTATTATAGGTCTACGCCTTATCCAAATATATTCTGCACATGTTTTTAGTGAAAACATTTATTGTTTTAATTGGATAATTTGTCAATTTGTCATTGACAAAGTTAGTTCAGGATGATTACCTTTAAATTTTCAGAAAGATCTCATCTGAATAGATTATAAATTTATAATACAGATCAGATAACAGTTCTGAACATTTTGACATTATTCAAAACTACAAAGGTACTGGTTTTGTTACAGTCTTAGTTGTTCTGCAAAAATGTCAAATTATGCAAATTTGTTATGACTGACATACATTTATATTCTGTTATGATGAGATTTTTGGAGAAATCAGCAGTATTTGTCATGTATTTTGTTTACTTTTCCATCAGATTAAATTAAAAAGTATAAACATGTGTGCAAATGTACTTTGAAAGTGTTTATATCATTTTTTGTGTATCTTGAGAAATTAATAACTCTTTCACAACTGTGAAATGATTGTTTTGATTGATATCATATAAAATTAACAAGACAGAAAAGTAACAATAGTTTCAGAAAATTCACACAAATGCTTTACAAACATTGGAATATTCTAATGACCTTTTTATATCAAAATTTTTCTCTAGCAATGTTATAGTACATCTTTTTTCTGGAGATATGATTCCAAGATTCAAAGTGCAAAATGAAAAAATCTTTATAATCAGTATAATAATCTATTGCATAGATCCATCACCAAAACCTCTTTGGCACTTTTGAGAATACCAACTTAGGAGTCATTCAAGTCATTCCTAAGAATACATTTAAAAACATTCTACAGCAAACACAAACAAAAACAAATTATTTACAAAAAGTGTCATGTGCTGGGAGGTAAAAACTCTGGTGCTACTTGGGTAAACAAAAAAAATTAATTCACCAACATAAATACAAACTTGTCAATGGAAATATAAAACATGTCACACCAACCTTTGGATGTATTTTGGTCAATTTTACAAAGTGGACCATTTTAAATTTAATTCCTGGCTATCAATTCTTATTTGCAATAGAATCTGAGTTTCAATAACAACCTTTAAGTTAACACCAATTTTACTGGAAATTTTAAAGTACCAGGAAAATCCTCCTCCTTTGCTTATCTCTTAATGTGACTCTTCAAAACAAATTAAAGTTTTAGTTTCATTTTCACAAGCATCTTAAATTTGCTTCCTGAACTGAGATTTTTTAATCTCTTTCTCATTATTTGCTTTAAACGAATGAATTATTCACAGCAAAATGTACTGTTGCATCTCTGAGGTAAATTACAGATATTTGTCATGTGTGATAGCTTTCTCAATTCTTTTTCAAGAATACATTCTCCAGTATACAAATGCATAACTTTAGATGTTTTTCTTATACTTTCTGCTGTCTCTGCTTGCGACTAAGATTACAATATTGTTGCAAGTAAAATGACAAAGTAATAAAATATCTAAACTTGAGAAAAGATTCTTAAAAATATATTGAAACTAGGGTCTGATTTCTCTTTTAGTCAATACTTAACAGTCTGAATTATTAAATATCGAGTTAAAAAAGATTTCTGTGCAATATGTTTTGAATGTTTATGATAGTAGCAAAATAAAGTATCTATTTTAAAACAAACACAAATAAATTTTATTTTTCTGTGAAGTAGCCATCTTATGTTTGTGCAAACTTTCCACAAATCACTTTGTGAAACTGGAGAAATGGTGATCAATTTGCTCATGTAAATATACCCCTACATCTCCAACATCTAACCCCTAAACCACATCACAGCAATTAATCTCCAGTAAAAAGAAACATTGTATAATTCTTCAGAAAATAGTGCAAGCGAAATGACAGGTCAACATACATATCTTCTTATCTTAAACATACTATGTAATACGTTGCAAACGGATCCATTAAAAACTGTAGGAGTAGCTGCAATCTCAAAATTTTGTCATACACTGCATCCAGCTGTTAAAACCAAAATGCCAAAATTACAGAAATGAAAGGAGCACAAAGATTTGCAATATTTACATCTTTTAAAGACTGTCATAATATTTACACATTTTCAAAGTGGTCCTTACAAAACTGCAAGACAAACTGGGACTAGCTGCAACAACAAAATTGTGTAGTACACAGCATTGAAATATAAGACAAAAAGTGCAAGAACTTGAAGAAAAATTATGGGAGAAAAGAAATTTGCTCACATGTGCATCTTCAGGTGATGCCCATAATATTGACAAAATTGTATAGTTATCTATCCCAGACAATGGGACTAGTTACACCAACAAGTGCCAGACAGACAGACAAACAGACAAGTTAGATGAACATAAGGGTTAGTACATACTCATACTTCTATATAAGGATAAAGAGAGCTACAAAAAATCCCATCAATAGAATATTCTGGTATAATTTGGAACAAGCCATCAACTTTCAAGGTCATAATTGTTGTACAATCATGATGCTGGTAAGCATAAATAGAAAAATTAGACCCAATAGTCATGCCAGTAATCAACTGTGACCTTTGTTTAAAAACAACTGAGGAAAAAAATTAAATTGATAAATATAATAATGTTAAGAAATAAAAATACTTCTCTAAAAATATACTGTATCAACATTTTGCTCACACACACCTGAATTACTAAAGATAAGAATATTTTTCCTTCTTTTATCACATTTTTCAATTTAACAGATATCGGTCCTTCAAAGTTCTGCTATAAATTAGTCAACTGATATGTCAAGTAAGTTATTCCTATGTACATCAAGAATATATATTTGATAATAAATAATGTGAAAATGTCACCAATTTTTTCACTCAACACAGCTACCCCTATTTAACTACAATTAATTAGGATAATGAGATATTATAATGATAACTAAAGTGTAATAATCTATACAAGCAATTAATCCACTCCAGATCCTGATCCAAATCATCCTGCAAGAGTCTTAACCATTAAAAACATTACAGAATCTTGGGAAAATTATCTAAGAAAAAGAGATGTTAAGACTCAAGACTCAGTGTTGATAATGCATTGAACTCACTCACAAAATTTGCAAGAGCACAGTAATTTGTTGACATGTGCATCTTCAAGGTGATACCCATAATATTTACCATGTGTTTCATGACCACCAATCCAAAATGCAGGAATAGTTGCACCAACAAGAATGTTTTATATTGAATACATTAAACTACCAGACAAAAATGAAAAATAAAAATAATTGTGATTTAAAAGTTATTTTTTAGACACTGTACTAAGTTAGAAGACAATAAAGACAATAACTTTATTAAGAATGGTCAAAGCAAAGTAATTTGTTGACATGTGATCATATAATATTTATCAAGTTTCAAAGCAGTCTAGAACTGTAGGCCTAGTTGTGATGATGAGATTTTATCATACATGGCATTCAATTCCAAGACAAAAAGGGCAATAACTCTAGTATAAAACTGCAGAAGCAAAGTGATTTATGAATACAATCCTCTTAAAATGATAGCCATAATATTTACTGGCAGACTAGTTGTGCTAATGAGATTCTATCGCACACTACTTTAGGCAACAGGGCAACAACTCTACTAACATGTCCACATCTTCATTTCAGGATGATATTATTTACCAACAATTACTGAACTCCATCAAAATCACCAAGATTAATTATTGTAAAAAAAATGGGTGACAACTCAAACAAAAATTAGGAGTCTAGTGTTGATATACATATCTTCAGGTGATCACCTTAATATTTACTAAGTTTTATTGCAATATGCAATATCTACAAACATTGGACTAATGTAATTAGCCACATGAAGACCTTTATCAAGGATGAGCTGACCAGTTTTTTTTTCTTCATTTCAAAACTATGTAGGACCTATTCTTTACTGAACAGTAATAGGTACATTGTAAGACAATGACAGGAAGGAACCATACAAAGTCAATCACCTCATCAATTTTGTCTTTTCTTTTTTGCTTTGTAGCAATGCAATTTTTGTTGAATGAAATGCTACCCATCAATTCTTGATTTATGAGCTCATTATTTGATGATGAAGAAATAAGATAAAAAATAAAAAAGAATTAAGTATACTTCCTGTAAATATAAATCAGTCAGTAATGAGGTTAAGATATATATTTGTATATGATTGTTAACACTTCAGAAATTGAATTCATTTTATCCTTCACATTATATTAACACAATTTCATAACTGAAGAAAATTTAATGATAATATTGCCTAGTAGTAAAGATACATATAAATATAAGAAAATAAGCTGCAATACTTAATATATCTGAGAAATGTTACCAACATATAAACCAAATATAATACATTCTCTAATAATCAGTTCTCTCATGTTTTTCAATACTGGCTAGTATCTGTGGCCAACACGATTCCTGATAGAATTGCTTTTACATACAGCTAGAAAAGATATCACAAGGTATCAACAGCACAGATAATAGTTGTTACTGGATCTCTCTACAGATGACTATTAGGCCTTCCAGTAAATCAGATAAAAAAAATACCAGTTATGCATTTAAATTCAAACTCAGACTCACAACATCCAGTTCTGGACAAAGCATAATTTATATAATTTCTGATAAAGTTGATTTATAAAGAAATCATGCTTCAATTATCTATTTTTTTAAATGCATCCCAAAATTTTTTTTAAGATCATTGCAAGAATTTCTCTCCATAATCTGTAGGAAACTGTATTTTATGGCAATGAAACAAAACCCAACTACTCAGGCTCAACATCATGTCTTTTGTATCAAATATCACTTCTGACTAAATACTATAAAATCAGTCAAGTTCAGGGGTCAAACATTTTGAGACTGCATCTGAGACTATTATGATCAGGACAAAATTTATGAGCTGTAAACTTGATAATATCTTGAAACAGAAACAAAAGTTTATGTTTTGTGTATTTTTGAATCTAAAAACTAAACATTAAATTTTCAGCAAAACTTTGTTTCAATAATATCCTGTACATATTACTCTGGTTAATATAAAGACTTATGTTTAGCTTATGCATTTTAAAATATGAATTATAATTGATGCTTGGAATGGTCTTATGAAACTAGAGTTCACTTCTTTCTAGATGAAAAACAAATGTTTTTATAGAAAAAATGGAGATCATTCAGACAAAAAAACAAAATTCTATTTTTTAAATTTCACTCACTACATGTATTTAATTAATTAACATATATGCACCAATTATGCAAATTATACAATGGAGCATATGATGTTTCATTTCTTTTTCTTTTTTCCTTTTCCCTTCTTCTTTCCCTTTGCTGCATTAGGCCAACCAAATCCTCGCATTTCTAGGGCAGTGGGTGCATCATGAGCAATGTAGTACAGGTTCTCCATTGCAGCAGGACTGAAATTAGAATTTTGGTGGAAAATCAGGTGCCCACATTCATAATGAGTAGTGATGTTTAAAAACTCAAAATGTTAGATGACATTCAACAATTAGTTATGGGTATATTACAATGAAGTATTCCCAAAGACAACCTGTGGAATATACATGGTTAAAATATGTCAATAATTGCTTTGAAGTGAAAAAAGATTTAATTATACAAAAATTGAAGAAAACTACAAGACTAATATACATATGATATGTTCATGTCTGTTCTAAGTTTGTCAAATACCATATCATAAGAGGTAACTGAACAATATATTAAGAGAACTGGTGACTATTTTACATTAAATTATATGAAGAAAATGTTACTTTAGTTAATACTATCTGATAACTCAAGTGAAACCATTGTTTTGGCACAGATTTACCACATGCTAAAACAACTTGTTCACCCAAGATAATAGACACTACACAGAATATAAATCTTAAGAAAACCATGTTAAGATATAAAAGATGAAATACCATAAAGTCTCAAATATCCAAACCACATATATTATCATAATGTATTTGGATAATCCCAACGACATGTTCCTATTATAAAAGATTTGGTGTAACGAAACCTTTTCATCCCAAACTATCAATATTGTATCTGCACTTTATGTCCCTTGAAGAAAATTTGGTTGAATGAAGTTCTATTGCACAGCTAATGTCAAAATCCCCTTGCCTTATATACAACTCTATAGTGTTACAAACTTTCAGTGACATATAGCTGACATCATATCCAACTCTCTCATGTCTTGGTAGATACCTTTAGTATTATATAACTGACTTATATCCAACTCTCTCATCCTACAAACTTCCAACTGATCTTGTATATGCATTGTAGTATCTGGTATTATGACTCAATGGTATTAAAATAGGTAATAGAAAAAAAGAAAACGAAGCTTTGTAAAACTGAACAAAGTATTTCACCAGAATACAAAGTGAAAATGTTAAAACAAAGAAACTTATGGTATTGGGAAATAAATTCCAAATAATCCTAGAGTAACAGACACAAGTCCTAATGAATAAAGTTCTGAATGAAATTGAGTGGAAATCCAAATTAAATCCACTGCTGGAAGTGTTGATGTGTCTGTGTAGTGCTGATGTGCCAACAGTCWTTTGTTGGATCACAATAATACAATCCAAGAAAACATCCTTATTTGAAATTTTGCTATAAATTCAAGTCTCTGTTTCAAAGAATGTTATTTTTGAAGAGCACATTGTATTTCCAGTGAATAAATAATTTGAATAAATACATTTCATCCCAAATGAATTTCTGTTCACAACAATAAAACTGATTCTGCCTCAAGATCTTATATCATGAATAAATAATTTCTAGAAAAACAAGATTACATAGTCTGCTACTTAACCGCATGTCACCATTAGCATTTTCTAAAAATAATATATTACCTAATGAAATATAACCTTCTAAAAGCTTCTTAATGATTTACACACCAACAATGGCATCAAATACCATGCAATTGTCCTGCACCTATTACCTTTCATACCTATGCAAATAATATTCACTGATCAACTTTAAAACCATATAAGAATCTATCATAACACTCTTCAAACCACCTTCAAAATCATATGAACACCCTGTAATATATAAAATTTGCAAATATGAAGGGAAATTGAGTCAAATGACTATTAACTGAAAGGATACTTAAAGGGTTGAATGAATACTGAAATTAATGCTTAACGAAGAACCATTTGCATGATTTTTAAAGAGTCTTAATGTACAACCCTTCATAGGTAAAGGGTTGAATCCTAGGATCTAACAAGCACTCAGTACATACTATGACAATGGGTCTACACCGTTAAACAGTTTGTTTAATGAAACTGAGGGACACAACAAATGATTTTCAAGGAAAAAGCATTAAAATAATGCAGTTGTTTTGGAGTTGAAATCAAAGGGTTCTTTTTCAGAAAATTAAATTGTCAAACATGTATGTATATACAAGCAAGAGTGAGAAAAAGACTGCATGAGGTGTTTTAGTGAAAATCCTATGTCAGTACCTCCATTTTTTTCAAGAGGAATGTAGTGATAACAAAATTTCTGAGATAGTCACTATGATTGCATTATTGAAGGACAGTTCAGCACCCTTTTCAGTCAGCATCTGTTGCATATTATAACAGTATTACAATAAAAATTCAATGTTTTCTAAAACCATCAATTCTGGAGAAGAAGACATAAGATATTCAAGATGGCCACCATGGCAGCTATTTTGGAGGCTATGTCAGCATCATTTTAATATAGGACCAACTAAATCTTTTAATGAAAACTTCAGTTTATTATACCCATTTATTCAGTTGATTTTTCATGATAACCATTGTGGAGACAATATTGGGAGAACACTAAGATGATATAACTGTCTGATCTGGAGGAATAACAATAACAGATTGGCATTATTTTCTTTAGGACCTTTGACATGATTTGAGAAGTTTCTTTTAGTAAAAAATCCATGTCAATATGACCATCCATTTAAAAGAGTAGGGATAACTAGATTTTCAAATGACAGCATCTCATTCAGGACTATCTGTATATTCAAATGACAGCATCTCATTCAGGACTATTTGTATATTTAAATGACAGTATCTCATTCAGGACTATCTGTATATTATTTTAGTGATGTCATTAGGGACATCTATCTTCATGACTTTCTCTTGAATAGTTTAGGAAGAATTAGCAACAGGAAACAATCACTAATGGATGATGGAGATGTGATAGATAAAGGCCAACAGCATAAGTTCTTCTGGTTTTTGACAAGTAGAACTAAACATGAAGAAGTAAAGAAAGGTAAAACAAATAGATAGATACACCCTAATGATGAATGTTATGACTGTACAGTCTGGATTTCACCATCTGGTTTTGAAAAACTTGCCATACTGTACTTATTCTAATTTAGGTATCTTTATACAATTTTTGTTTAGGAGAGAGTGAAGGTAAAACATGTACTTTAAGGGGTTACAAACTTAAAGATGATAACTTTGGAGGGTTCACCTTTGGATGAAAACATCTGTAGATGTTTTTCTTATCACATCAAATTTACTTCAAATGCATTAGAAGTTGATTTTAATGGCATACAAACACTGTTTAATTAATGTTAAAAAACAAATGTAAACTATTAAATATAAACTGAGGAAAATAAAAACATGTCTTTAAGAAAAGATGTTCTTACAGTGTTAATCAATGTGACTTACATTACCTACCTCCTACTGGATTTACATACATATAACAAGCTTGCATTTACTATGTGATGATCATGGAATATCTTCATCCCTAGCAGAAATAGATTGGCATTATTAGAACACAACTGAATGGTCTTTAGGCCAGGTTGCTCTATGCCAAGTTGGTTAAAGTTGAACTAACATTGATTAAAATGATGGGCAATACATAATTGATAATGGAACATACCACAGTACACTTGGTTTAATGACTGGAGAGTTGAAATTCAAACAAATCAAAGCAAAATAATGTCAAAGATAAGCTTGATAAATTAGTCACATATTTATAAAGTTTTCACACACCAGTCTGATAAGTGCAAAGATCTGTAAAGTATTTTCCAAAACCTGCATGGAGTGTTTCTTATATAAAGCACTCAAGCTTCTGACTGAAGACAAAGAAACTGAATTTTGGAACTTGAAAAGAAATTGGTGTGACAGTTTCTCCTAAATGATCTAAAGCACATAATCCATTCTGAGATTTTCAAATGCTGTACAAAACTTTGTTAAAAGCATCATACTGACATATACATGTAGACACAGTATAAAGCTCCATACATGTAGACACAGTATAAAGCTCCATACATGTAGACACAGCATAAATTCATATACATTTAGACACAGCAAAAAGCCCCATACATGTAGAGATGGCATAAAGCCCCATACATACAGACACCAAATAAAGTCCCATACATGTAGATAAAGCATAATTTATTTTATTTAATTTTTCGTACAAGAAAAAATAATTATTATCAGTGTACAAAAAATTATATGTAAACTAAATAATTATCATTTGGTGGTGCTGACCATGTACAAAAAATAAAGGAATCGTATAAAAACAAGTTCTACAGTAAACATGCTACTCGACACCCTAACGTACAAATGTATATTTGTCTCATAAATCAAAAGTACTTTTGTTATGAGAGAGAGA
>QKMX01215691.1:0-12781 GCA_003401595.1 Venustaconcha ellipsiformis
ATCATCATGATAATAGAGACTAAACTTTATTCTACCGCTTTACATAACGACGAGACTTAAATAAATCTTTCATTTGTGGTTTGCTAACAGGATATTTTTTATCAACAAAATATACCTTTGACTGATTAAGATTGATGGTAATTTTAGAATATTTTTGTTGACTGATAGGATCATGAAAGTTATTAAATCCCTTTGATAACTTACGACTCAATTTTTCAAGATAATTGAAATATTTACCAGATCTGATAAGCGAAAGTTTTAGCTTGTCACGAGCTGCGGCAAAGTCGCTGCCATTGAAACATATTTCTGATATTTCATTGTTAATTTCAATTGTCAACTGTTCACCGTCTATTATTAGATATTTAATCTTGCTATTGTTGCTATTTGTCACTCAAATTTTCAAACATTATTTATGTTGTTCACACAAAATTTCATACCCCAGTCATCAAATATAATGTGAAGTATAGATTTATCGTCTAATGAAAATACAATATCGAGTACAGATCTGTCGTCGCGACAGTACTCAAGAGCAAACATATACTCCATTTTCGCAATAACGTTTGTCATCAAAATTACCTAATCCACGTTTGATAATAACATCTATTTCAAGTATAATGATTTGTTCGAATAGCCATTGCTGTTATAAAGCTAACACCGCCGTCCAGTGCGAACTTGTAATCATTAAATTCCATATTTTATAACAAAATCGCGAGGCAAACCTTTTGCTTTTTGTTTTATTTTTATTGTCTAGCAACACGGCGTACATTTTACTTCGAAATCCGATAAAATATTTGATGATGCTTGAGCTCATTTCATTCTTAAACTTGCTGATACCCTTTTTGATCGTGTCATTATCAAATTTACTGTAACGAGGGTATTCAGAGAGATCAAACAGATGTCGGTTATTGTAAATATCCTTAGAGAGGTCTTCACATTTCATAAGCAAGCAAGTCAGTATCGATATGCTTGACGGCCATTGTTTTTTTAACGAAATTATAATGAAAAATACATATAATGAAAAACATACATATAATGAATATAATACAGTTAATACATACATATAACGAAAAGCATACATATAATGAAAAACATACATGAGCCATTTCGACAAAGTTAACACGGAAGCTCCAACGTAACTCGGTTCTTTTAGTTTCAAATTTGTTTTATGTCGCTGTATCGTGACAAGAATTTTAGTAAAAAATTTCATACTGACAAAATTATCGTCCGACATAAGTTTGTTTTTGCGGTTGATATTTTTAATTAACTCGATGTTAACTCGCTTACTAATATTTTCCATTGTCTTCCCCCCAAAAAACGAAGATGTTCATAAACTTAAAGCAGTTTTCTCGAAATCTGTTTAAGCTACAGCTCTCCTTGACATGTTTGAGTTAATATAACTTCTCATCCAAGGTGACTGATTGAATTTTAACACACGATGGCTTTTCTCAAAACAAGACCAGCATCTCCTGCTTGTTTTAGAACTTAATAATGCAAAACATATTTTCTTATTAAGTAAATTTGGTACTAGCATTTGTACAATCGGCTTTTGTCTTGGTGGTGATATTGCTTGTTAATCATAGATAACAAAATATAATCGATTATCAGAAAGGATGATCGTTGTGTAAATCCTATAATGAAATAGGATAATCGAGATCAACTTAACATAGCATGAAACATCGTCAGGTATCTTTTTGTCTTTGCATGAAATTTGTCAGTCATAATCCACCAAATGATATTGGTTCTGATATTGAATAATCGTTCAAATTATTAGCGCGAACTAAATGATATACTTTGATGGAAACACAGGATTGTACTCTTTGGTGTACTTGTTATTTGATTCCGAACACTGTTTTGTTATCACGCTAATACCGCCACGGATACCTTTCTCGATAAAGTTAAACATATCAACGTCAGTCAGTAATTCTAACTTCACTTTGCTAAACTTTAGCAGAGCATCCCAAGATAGCACAGGAGCATAGCAATACCACCAAGGATCTAATCCATAATTATTATAACTCAATTTTCTGAAGCTTTCAAATACATCTTCCAGCAATAACACATCCGTTTTCAAATACAAATCATGAAAATCGCCAAACGTCTTGCAATCGAATTCTTTCGAAATATCTTGCGCGTATTTATATTCCTCATTATTTATATTTTTGTTTTTTAGTTGCGAATAAAATTTATCTTTGTCAGGTCAAAAAGTTTTATTAATTTTGCTCCAATCGTCAAGATAATTATATGGAAATATTTCTTTTTTGTTAACAAGCATGCTTTATCACCAAAACAATATTTTAGGTTATAAAACCTCGCTACCAGCTCTTAGAGCATTTTTTACAAGATCTTCAAACGATACTAATGTAAACTGCAGGCTATCAATAAAATGCAACTTACTTAAAGTAACTGACATATACTTTTCAAATTTTTTTGGAATACACTTGATCGTTTTATCGAGTGTTAAACCAGACTTTATTACAAGATCACCAAAAGCTTTTACGATAATCTGACTATCGTATTCTATGAAATTGTGAAGAACAACAGGAATAAAATCCGGAGCGTGAAACATTAAGTTACATTTGTCATGAGCCGCTCTATTATGTAGTCCGATCAAATGACAATGGTTACGTACTCTTTTATTGTCAGGACGGTCAAACACTTTTTCTCAAATGTGACAAAATTTTGCTTTCCCGTTACCAGATTCCTTCTGGGCTGTTATTTTTATCATTTTAAAGATTCTTTTTAAACGTTTTAATATTTCATCAACTTAGTTAATCAACTGCTTGAAAAGCCTTACCACGATATAATTTAATCTGCATTGATAAACTCAAATCAGTACAACAAACTACATTATACGCTACTCCACATAGAATATGGTTTTTAGTTTTCTTGTACTCGATTGGCTAGGAGTAAACATTCGAAGTCGGCGTATTTGAAGAATGGAATTATTAGTTTATGTTTATGATTGACAAACTGTAATAAATTATTATCTCTAGTCGGCATTGTTATTTGCAGTACATTATTACAGTACTGTAGATGCTTTTGTAATTTTGCATGTCAGAGCAACCGTGCAAACAACGGTAATAGAAGTACTTCTTATTTTTATATTTCTTATACTGTTTACCAACGACTCAGTTAACATTTTTGATCCAAAGGTAATGATTCTTATAGAACATCAAGTTTATTGTCAATTGAGAAGCTTTTTTATACCTTGGAAAACGTTTTCATGCTCGTCAAGGCCAAACACGTTAACTGACATATTTATATTTTGCTTTTAGAACTTTGGTATTTGATTTTCTGCAAAGGAAAAATCAATAAAAGTCAAAGTTAATTTTGATACGTGACTAAAATAATTGTCAACGCGATCACTTTTTTTCTCCTGGAAACTTCTCAGGAAGAATAGCCCACAGGAAACATTTGTTATCAAAGTTTTTTATGTTTATGCAGCATTGTTTATTTTTTTGTGGCAGGTCAATGTACTCAGCACCGCTACCGCGTATTACGTTATATTTCTTTGTGTGAAATAAAATTTCTGTAATCATTTCAAACTTCCACCCCGATTCTAATTCAGTGAATTCTTCTATTTTTTGGTCTATTTATTGGTATATTTCTTCAGCTAGCGACGAAAGAGTATTTCCAATCAAAAAACGCCTTGATTTTGCGTTAATGAAAGAATCTACAATTTCCTTGTTGATTCTTCTGTCACAAGTAACTTTGATAATATGACGTGATATTACACTAGTAGTATGAAACTCTTATGTTTTTCAAGTTCAAGTTTTACAGTTGGTTCTAACAAATTATAAAGATTCGTTAGGGTGAAATTTACCAATACGATTTGTTTATAAAACTGATGGCTGTTGTCAAATCCTGCCAAAGCGGTGGCTATTTTTGTAGTTTCTCCTATCAGGCGCTTTTTGGCTAAATCACGTAACTCAGCATTATTATATAATGTAATATTATATCTCTAATTGATTGTTTAACTAAGCCCATTTACCGGTGAGATATCAGTTTAACAATCAATTAGAGATATAAATTATTTATAGAATAATGGCACGTACGCCGGAAATAAGTTAGGGTCAGTGATACACTTCAACTATGGGAAACCAATTGGTAAAACAACGCCGACTGGTTATAAAATCAGCGTTAAAGGTGATAATGCTGAGAGAGCCAAAATACTAAAGAAAGATTTTATTTTTATGTTTCTTTGTGATGATATTTCAGAAGGACAAGTACATTGAAAACCTTGCTTTGCAGAATGAGTTTCAGCCGCATCCTGTTTGATCTTTACGAGGCATGTGACAAAGAAATTATTCGAAATATCCAAAAGAAAAAGTGCTAGTAAAAATAAGTAATAGCGTATACCACAAAATAAATGTCAAAGGATAAAACAGATCGTGTTGGTTATTATAGCCATATATTTATTTATGAAACATTTAACAAACCTATACCCGATAGTTTAGTAATAGATCACATCAATGGCAATAAAACTGACAATCGTCTAGAAAACCTCAAACTTGTTACTCAACAAGGAAATATCAGACGAGGACGATGTGGTGGTATTAATTTTTATAATCATTCTAGACCTATCATTGAAGTAAATACTGAATCGAATGAGGAAATATAATTTAGATCAATTAACTTTTCTGAAAGATATTTTGATATTGATCCTAGGTCAGTAAAATTTGTCGCAGATGGAGTAATAAGATCAGCTTTATCTAAAAATTGCAGATCTAAAATCGTCTCTCGACATAACGTATTGTAATATTTTTGCGAGCTTATCTCGAATTATACAGCTATGGAACCTCAACTCTATGTTATAAGAACTTTTCTTTTTGCCATAAATAGCTTTCTTTTCGAATCTGTCAATAAAATTGTATGGTTTCCTCCGTGAACTAAAAGCAAATTAACCCAAATATTTTTTCGCAAACTAATTCTTTTTTACAGCTTCATCGAGGTCACCAAAGCCATATACCTTCGCCTGCTCGAGACACCTTATTTTGTCCATCGTTATAATATTTAAAGTTGTATAACATTATATAATGAGTCTCTAACTTCAGCGAAGACGAATTTACCGCAACAACGTCATGAGACAAGAAAAAATGTGGAAGGCGGACAACTGTCAGATATAACGTAAAATATCACATCACAAAAATATTAAATTTCGTTTTACAATAGACGAGAATCAATCGGTTTGGCAGCTGATAAAACCGTTCTTAAACTTCACAATTCCCGATCGACAGAAAAATATATAATTTGATTTTATATTTGCCAAAATCTTCAACTTGATGACGATTTCTGACTATCGAGGAAAAAATTTAATATCGTTATGTAAGCCTGCAAAATGTAAATCCGATCTAAGCAATTATGAAAAAATCTACAAAAGCATTATTTCTCGGTATTAATTAATCGTTTGCTTGGAATTCAATTATTAAATTTATCACTACAATCGCCTACTTGACAATGCTTTTATGGCCACGCCTTTTAAATAATCGTTAGATAACGAAAACATCTTGTGTAGTTTATTGTAATTCTTGTTCGTAAAAACTACTAGTCACTGGTTCTCCTGCTAGCCCAACCTTAGCCCATAAGTTACATGTGTTGTTAACAGATTTAACATCGGTTATCGACGTTCTTGACTTGTCTGAAACGAGTACACAAAACGCTTATTTCCTAAAACATGAATAACGTTGAACAAGTATTTTTTAATTGAGCAAGATTTCAAATATCTACTAAATCTATTGCCCAGATATCATTAACGGTATTCCCTACAACCTTGCGTCGCGAAAACGTTTTAGGTTTGTAAAGCTATGATGCGAGATCATTTTATTATTCTCTACCACATCCGAGTTTGTATTTTGTTCCGAAAAAAAAAAAAACATGCACTAAATTTCTATCAAGTTTCTCTTTTATATTTACAGGTTTCTTATCGCGCAGTTCACCTAACATTGCCTTATCACAGTATGATTTTGAGTTCGCTACACGAACGTTATCAGTACTCTTTATATCACGATAACTAATATCATGATGCATTGGTACTGCATCAAACTTGATTATGAGGCTCTTGTCCTGGTAATAGATTATCGGTTTCGTCCAACTATTTGTCTATTGGATTGTACGGTCGGGTGTATTTGTGATCAGGCAATGTCCAGCCTCCTTTGATTTTGGCAATTTTCCAATAAATTTGTGGATGTCAATGCCGCTGCCAATTACATCACGGCGATTACATGATTGACAGTATGTAATAATTTTATCTTGTTCAATACAAAGATCTTTATCACAATCACAATTACATTTTATTTTATTTCATTTTTCAATCGCCGACAAAAGTTTAAAAATTTCTTTTTTGATAGGTTTTGGTCTTTTCTGACTGATTTTACCTATTTTAGAAATCGAAAAGAATTAGTCAGAGTTTTTATTTTTGGAGCATCAAACCTCCAGGATGTTAACGGAAATTTTAACTGGTCTTCGTCCAAGTTATCAAAGATTTACCACAATTTTTCAGAGATTTCAGACCAAAAAAGCATGGTAAACCATAGTAAAACCCATTCAGAACCAGTCAATAAATCGATTTGTTTTTATTTTCCAAAGGAAGTCTTCGCCCTATGTCATCTTTGTTTTAGCTCTGATACCTATCGAGTTGCAAAATAACTTTAAGAAAATTCTACGTGCTATCCCTAACATATTTGGAATACGACTGCTTGCTAACTCCGCTAAAAGTGGAGCGAAAGGAATCAATCTTCATTGTTTTTGTTTTCCTTTCCTTTGTCGTCGTTGTCTTCTTTTAGATTTATCACTTATGCTTTTCTTGGCTGGCATTTTATTTCTTATTGTTACATAAATCAAACACGGTGACAAAAGTCAAAGACAATAGATTTGTTTGAAACAATCTCCATATACCGTTTCTTTTAGTTGCTCCTGATACTGCCCCACTGCTCCTAACGCAGCCGCTAGTCCAAGTGTTCCTAGTATAGGTAAAATATTTTGGTATTGCGCTATTATAGAAAATGCTTGTCTAAGAAACCCACCGTCGACCGCATAGCGGTTGGACAGCCCGTAATTTGTGCAGTGGATAATTTAAGCACAAATGGTTTTCCCCGATTGAGTTTATTGATTTAATGTTGTGTTAATATTACCTTTAATGCATTGACTTTGTCAGACTCTGGAGTACCGGGGATATCATTTCAAAAACAGAATTATATTTGGCAACTGCTGCTGATATTTTTTTTTAAAATTTGGCCGGGCGTTAGGTATATTTTTCTGGTTGTGTATTCCGTTTTTATAATTGGTTGTCACACAATACTTGTAGACGAATCACACTTGTACAGTCATCATTCCTTTGGTTGCATCGATTATCAAAAATCTATCACTAACAACTAGCGCATGATAGTACGCCAAGCGTCCAAGTGGTTTCAACATCGATCCAATAACTCGTTTTGAATGCCTTGATATGTCAAAATGAAAGATAGGATAGCGATCGAAATTCTTCTACTGATATCTGAGATCCACTCTCCTCGTCCTGATATTTTTGCATAGCTTCCATAAGGTACATATACGACCGAGTTATCTTTCTGGTGGTGTCCACGGCAAAGCTGCATTCGATTGCACGTTCGGGATATTGTTTAGAATTTACTCTAACAAAATTTTGTCTGACAACAGGGTTATTGATTACAGAGTTGTTCATTTCTTGGTCATTATGACGCGCCTGTTGTTGAAATATAACAAACAAGCATGGAGGTAATTGTTCGCTAGTTGTAGTTGTAACATGCCAGGTGTAATCAGGTGTAATCAGTTGTGTTAGGAATTGCTGTTTAATAAATTCTGTTTTGCTGAAAATATATCTTTTGTGTATTCCGTCAGTAATGATTCTAGTTTCTTCGTTTTAGCTACAGACAGAACAACTCATGGCGTCCACAGCGTTAATCTTGCAATAGCAATATGTACATTTGCTCTACCAGCTTGTGGAAGACAATCGTTTTGATCAGCTCGATCTAAAATATATGTATGTTTTATCCAGCGAAAAACTTTGTTATATCCAAGGCAAAATCAAATTATTGAACTTAATGGAAACTTCATTGTCATTGGCGGTTTTCTGTGATTTCTAACGGCTAATAGTATTGTGTCTCCCATATCAGCAGCTGCATTATTAAATGGATTGGCGATTAGATTATTGTTATCTGCAGCAGGAGAGGCAGCAGCAGTTTAGCAATAGCTTGAAACAGCTGTCCCAAATCCGGCACCTTTAAACCAGATCATATTTGTTGCGATTTATCTCAAATAATTATCACTGAACGAGACAATATTAAGTATTTCAATTGCTAGAGGTAAGTGCATCGAAAAATCTTCTACGGTTTGATTGGGCAGTTGGTATCGTGCGATTTTAAACCAGATCCAACCGTTTTTTACAGATGCAATTTCTGCACCAGCTGCAATAGGATTACCAGCTGCATCTAATATCCTAAAACGCACCTCTAACACTTCCTTGTGCGGCAATAGATATACGTCCTCGTCTCTTGTGTTAAAAGTTTTGACGCCAGTTTATTCGGCTTGTTTGCGTTATACTCAATATCCTCGAAAACTGTCACCGTGTCGTTGGTATCATGCTCTTCCGCAAGATCGGGATACTTTTTAACTGACATTATTTTAATATATAATCGACACACAAAATTGCGAGTTATACAAGCAGCAGGTGTTATTATTTGTATTGTTTATTTACTAGCTTGCGTATTACCCCTTAGCCGCGTGGTGATAATTTTTGTGGTAGCTATCATAGCTTCTTCTGTTTCTTTTGTTGGTGCAATAAATGATATTGCTCGTTTTCCGCTTTTGAAGGTGCAACAACTTTGATGTCGCCTTTAATTTCATCAGCGATATTTCGTCCGACTTCAGTGTCAGCACTGCTAGCAGTAGCTTTACCTGAGTCAAGTGTAATTGGTGTATCTTTTTGCACAATTCCTGGGATGTTTTCAGTTATTTTTGTAAATATATTTCGAAAGAATCATCCCACAATTTTTCTTCTATAAACTTTTTTGTCTCGTCTTTGTTATATAAAATATAGGCTTATAAAATTTACGTTGACGACTATGTCGTTGCGTGTAGATGTAAGTAATATGTGACAATTTCATTGTTAGAATCTATTTGTGGCCCTGATTGATCTGTTAGTTGCATTCTTATACTGGTTATTTGATTTTCAGAGTAATCGCATAGTACATTATTGGTTGAGAAGTCATTTTCATTAATGACCCAGGAGGAACATCATGCGAAAAACTATATATTGTTTGATCTTGACTATCCTTGGCAAAGTAAGACTGATGCAATAGGACAATTGATCAATATTGTGATTATTTCTCTTAAGCTGACAGGCATATAACCATCATGCGATACACTTTGTTCTGCAACACTTCTATACTGTTGGTTTTAAACTCTAAAAGTGATGTAATACAGGTTGCTGGTGAGAAATCAATTATCAAATTATTTTTAATGTGATTCTGGCTCATAACATATTGTAGTTTGGAGTCAGTTCAAAATTGTCTGCGGCAGTGTTCTTTGTTATCAGCTCTTTTGTCGTTTTATTGAGATCAGTCACGTTATACGCCTCTGTGGTATTTTAACTGATACCAAACACCAGAATTAAATGTAAAGTCGTCATTGACGTTTATTTTTACATTTGCCGTAAAATGCCATACTGTAGCAGAAATCAATCCGATTTCGTACTATTTACCAGGATCTAGTATTATTGGCGGATTATAGTGCACAGGAAAGTTTGCGCCGTCACTCGTTGTTTGTGTCGAATCGAGTAATAATTTGTTGACATTATCTATAGGTTGTTTGATAAGATCGCTATGTAACATTTTGTATTCGTCTGATGTTAGCAATCTTCTCATTTCATTAACTTTCTATGGTTATCTAATATCAATTAGATATTAATCAATGATTTCATTGTCGATCTCTGCACTTTCATTATCGGCCTCTCTGGATAATATTAATAATATAAGTCTGTCAACTATTTCTGCTTTAGACGTAAAATTCGAACACCAGATTCAGTGGTTTTCTTTGGTAGTCTTATATATATCTTTCGTTTTCATACTATTAAATAGTCGTTAAAATGTCCAACGTTTACCATATTTTTTTTTCTAGTTATGTACTAGAAAACTGTTTTACTGTTTTACATAAAGTGTCAGCAATAATTCCCTCTCTCATTTTATCTAATATAGTCAGCATTTCTCCATCTGTCGCAGATTCTTTGATTGTTTCTTCAGCTAATTCAAAATCATTATATTGTTTGATATAATATTGTTTAGTTTGGTATAGTAGTCGTCGCTTTGAATGTTAATAAGATTATTAATTTTTTCATTTTCCAGAGTTTTTAAAATACAACTAATAAGTCTGGAATCATGTATTCTTTTCCTAGCCTTTTTTTCTATAAAATCGTATCTGTCTTCTAATATTCATTATTTAAAAGGTAAGTATTCTAAGTCATTCTTTTTTATCTTCACCTAATCTCTTAGTTTGCTTGATTTTTTTCATGTTAAACCTAACAAGCATTTTACTTGTATCTTTTAGTTCTTCTTGAGATATCGTTGACAATTCTGGTTGTTTATCAAGTGAAGTTTGAGTAATTGGCTTAAAAATTATGGTGCTTTCCTCTTCCGTTTGAACTTGTCCACACTGCGCTTCTTGCCCTTTTTCTCGAGTTTCAACAAATTTGTTTAGAAATTCGATTCTTTCTTGATATTTATCCATAGTTTATATTTATACGCTTTATAAAATTTGTCTATCGATATGTGTCAATACAACAACGAAACATCTTAGCTGAATCACGCGCTAGTTTATCAAATAAAAAGAAATCGCTTTTATCTTTGGTTGTTTGATGATATAATTTAATAAATTTATCTTTTGTAACATTACCGCATTACTCGTTTGCAATATTTCTCACATCAATATTATCTAGTCTGGAAAACAATATAAAAAATCCCATGTTTTGCCTAATACATTTGTCAACGTTGTAAAACCCTTGCACGAGATAATTGTATGTTTTATACTTTATATTGCATGAGTTATTTCACACATTTCGGAACGCACTCACACGATCTGTTTCCGCAGAAAAAACGATGATAACTGATACATCAGCTTTGTCAAGAAAACGGGCGATAGAATTAATGTTAATTTACTGATGTAAAATCAGCGAGTACTTGGTTTAGTAGATTATCCGCCACCAAACTTCGATCTTACTCAAGTTGTACGTCATTCGTTATTCACAACTAAATACGATCGATAATAGCAAGCTATCACATATATGAGAAACTTTAAGCGGTAAGTTAGATATGTAAGGAAAAAAATAAATTTGGAAACCGCATTCCCACCAGCAAACTTAAGTCAAACCCAAGCGGTAAGTTATTTACAGATGAAGTATGTGGATAATAACAAACTTGATAAAACCGGTGGAAAGGATACAGGTAATATATATATGTCGAGTAAAAGATTATTGGATTGGAACCCATATATCCGCCAGCAAGTGTTGATAGACAGAAGTGGTGAACTATGCGCAACTAAAATCCGCTGACGATACAATAACATAACTTTGGAATGAACAATAACTCAAACATAACTGGATTGCCTATAAATTTACGACCAGCTGATAAAGATGTTATGAGTTATGCTCAGTTAAAAGAAGAACTCGCCCCGTATTTGAGACAATCCGGTAGACTAATGATAGGTAGCATAAATATGAGAAACAATAAAATAACGACATATGTTCCAGTTAAACCTAATGATCTAACAAATAAAGCATATGTTAATTGTATATCTAGTGGTGGTATAACACGAACTAATATAATTGTGGATATATTTCAACATTTTTAAGGCATCTGATAACTTAGTTGGGTTTGAGGTAAGCGTATCAAAATATTATCCTGACAATTATAATCATCACGCTTTCTCTGATAGACAAGAATGGACGACTAAAGGAGAAAACAAAGACTTTTGGATCAAAATCAAATGTCCCGCTGCAGACGCTTTTTTGGTAATTTCATTTGCGCGGTCGATTAAACTGCAGTGTTGGGGGAATTTATAATTGGCGATTGAAGGGCTCAAACGATAATAACAGTTGGGTAATATTGTATTGTACAGCAAACACGTATATCTTAACAACAATACTTTACAATTCCAACTGAAAATTCTGTTAACAAGTACTTGTATTTTCGAATCTATATTGTTTACTGCTGAAAGTCCGTTTCCTGGATTAACAGCATTTCAAATATACACACTCGATTATCAAATTTAATATAACATTGGAAAATAAATGTCAGAACCAGCAATCATAACCATTACGAGAGAATTTTATGATGATATATGTAAACCTAACATACATTTTATTACATTAGGCGCTGGAATTGTATCACAAACTATTGATAAAATCAATAGTATGAAAAAGCCAAGCCCTAATTAGATAGATGATCCAGCAAGCCAAATATCAGAAAGCGAAAATAATTTTGTTCGCGTTATACATTTGTGAGGTCCACAACAAATAGAAGCAATAGGAAACTTTGATATAATAAACAGATACTAACATCCCTATAATTGTCTTGAAGAACGAATGTTGAAATCCTTCTTAAAAAGTATTGCTCGAGCTCAGCAAGGAAAATATTGATATAATAATCAATCAGATCAAATAAAAACATGAGTTGATGGTGGAATAGTGCAGGAAGAAAAACGAAAAATCGACAATTTTTATCGTCTTGACAAGTAAAAACAGTGTTACAAATACTATAGCAAAATACTTCGGATA
>QKMX01215795.1:0-10093 GCA_003401595.1 Venustaconcha ellipsiformis
TATATATATATATATATATATATATCAAAGGGCTTGTCAGAATTATTCCTTATAATGTTTTCAAGTAGAGTGTTTATATGAGGGTCTGTGTATTAATTTCATTAATATTGATTGCTATGTTTTAAACAAACATCTAATTAATCAAACAGTGACCTTTGTAGAGATTTATGTTCCTCCATTCATTATTTAATGGTAGTTGCATTAATATAATTCATATATAATGTTCCTCACTTTAGTACATGAATAAACTCAGTTTTTTTAAAATCAAAAATAGACACAACCCTTGTTATTATAGATCATCATTTGTTTTTGTAATCCAAACATTTGTTTCAGAATTTTTGTCAAATATATCATAAATTGTGAGTATGAATGGCACAAGCAAAGTCTTATCACTTAAGGTGATAGAACTGAGCCTAATAATATATTGAGTTAATTGCTCTCAACACTTCAGGGATGGTCAACATTCTCCAGGAACCCTGGGTCAGGTAATTAGCAGTTGATGCAAGACCAAGTAGGTTCTGTGATGTTGTGGCTCTTTTAGATTGGAGAAAGGTTGTTCCCACAGATCTAGATTACCATTGACTGTAGCTGGCCAGTCATTGACTGGTCACCATTTACTGGTTACAGACCACAGGTCACCAGGTTCCAGTCACAACACTGAGCACCAGGTCTCATATACCAATCATTGAATGATGAAGTAAAAGGGACATAGTGGCATTTTTCATAATTCTTTCTCAATTTCAGTAAAAATAGCATGGAATCATAAACTGATATAATTCAAACAAATGATATGCAAGCTTTTCTATAAAATGTTCCACAAAAACACTGTTTTCTTTGTCTTAGAACATGACACTGATATTTTGAGAATATGAGTTTTTAAAAAATTTGTTGAATTCATCCACACTGTTAAAGGCTATGCTGTAACAGTGTCAGTTCATGTCATAAATGAAGTGATTTTCATGAAACAAAAAGGTTACTTTGTTCATCGCTTTTCAAGCACCAGGTTAGGAGTACCATTTTTACTCGCAGACAGCTGCTACACTTGTTAGCAAGTCATTCAGGAAGATGTCAGGCAATAATTTTACTTTTTAGCACTGATGTTTTAAAAGAAATATTAACTTCTAAACAAAGCTTTTTTGCTTTCCCAAATGTTAAAGCAGTAGAAGCTTTAGAGTCATAGTCATAGGCCAAGTCCATAGTATCATGCACTTATCTGTTCTAAATGGTTAATGGAGACTGCAGCAAAGATATCATGGCCTGAATTGTCTGCTGTCATGGCATTGTCAGCAGAGCTACTCCACAGCAAAGATGTCACACTGGACACTTCAAAGTTTTTGTTAGAGCAAAAATCTTGAGCTTCACCCTTGGAATCAGAGACTTTATTTGTAGCCTCATTCCTGCTTTTGGATCTCAGGATTTGAAAGACCATCAACATAGATCCCTTGCTTCAGTTACTAACCTTTTGAAACTAGTCAATAAGCAAGCACAGGATGATCAAGTCATGAGGCAGACTAATTTCCATCACAAGGGTATACAATCACAACAGCAAAGTGTCCAACATTCCTGTAAACCACTCTGCAACAGTTGTACTTCAGATGGAAATTCTGGAGAGATATGGGCAAGGCAATGACGTCTAATAATTCCTTCCTTTTTCCCAAGCAGAGCAGTGGGGTCATTCATAGGGATGCCTCACCTGTCCTGCACTGTATCCTTCTTCCTTTAATACAAATTGGTATTCTGTTAGCCCTCTTTTCAGAGGCCTGATTAAACATAAAGGAAGATTGGTTTGATGCTTTCAATAGTGTAGGAGGGTATACATATGCATTTCAGAGAACTTGTTCCTCTCACAAGGACTTCCATCCTTATTCCATCAGTCAAATGTAATCAAGTTAAAGGAAAAGGTGTGCACCCTTCATAAGGAGGCATTAGAGGGGGTTCAGACATCGAGTTGCCTGAATTTTACTCATGGATATTATGTTACCCACAAAAGGTGGGAAACTGAGGTTGATTTGATATCTTTTGCCCAACTAACAAATTTTTGAAATTGGAATGTTATATGATGGAAATGGCAGCATCTTTTCAAAATGCTCTCGGCTCTGGAGATGGGGCAGTTTCCCTCAATCTGCAGAATGCTTATTTCCACATCCCATTCTTTCCTCAGCACATAAAGTATTTCTGTTTTTAGATCAGTCAGGAAGTATTTAAATTCCGAGCCAAGCCATTCTAGCAATGGGAGTAGCGTCTCCACACATGAGGTATCTGTGGATTTCTTTTATCAAGTACTATGACAACTGGCTAATGCATGACAGGAACAAATAGTCTATACTATGTCGTATGACCTGCTGTTGGTCTGGAGTGACTTGGTACTTGTTTCCAATCTAGTGAATTTGGATCTCATTCTTTCTCAGGATTTCATGTACATAGGAATGAATTTTATGAAATTTCTGGGTCAGGCTCATGTTCGCCCAGAAAGGAAAGGTAACATCCTGGAATTGTTGAGGACAGGCCAAGACTTTGTTGTTAGCTTCACTTTATCTCTTCTAGGAGCCTTGAACTCTGCAGCAGATTTGGTAGCCCAAGCGAGACTTCATTTATATCCTCTTCAGTTTCTTCTGTTCGTGCTCAGGAAACCACACAAAGATTCAAATTGAATTTCACTAGGATCAACATTTCAGTACCACCTCAACCATCAAGATTAAATTTTGATGTCAGTTTCTTTGAACACCAGTAAACCCACTCCTATTTATACACCAGTGTCAGATTTAAGGTGGGAGGCTTATTTAGAACCAGACAGAGTACTTCTATGCCATTTCTTACAGGAAGAGAGCCTCTTGCTTAATAAACAATTTGGCAATGAAAGCTGTGTTTTTCACCCTGAAAATTATGCATGGATTGTGTCATGGGGCATTTTATCATGGTCTTCTCAGACATCACATCAGAGGTTGCATACCACTGATGGCACTTTCTATCTGCATGAAAGTCTAAAACCTGCTATGCTGGGCAGAGTATGAAGGTATTATACTTCAAGCAGGGTTCATATGGTCTTTGAAGGTCTTTGACAGTTTGGAAAAAGTGAGGTCACATTTTCAAGGCCTTGAAAGTTTGGGAAAATCGAGCAGATTATCCTGATGTCTTTAAAAATGGAAATAAACTCAGACATTTTAATTTCTTTCCATAATCACAAATAAAATTGTCCAAGGTTGTTATATTCGGATGTAGTTGAGTTTTACTGGTTTCTTTTTTTGATAACCCATTCAATCTCATTAAACAATATTGTAGTATTTTATATTTGTTGTTTTCTCATATAACATAACTTGTATACAAAATGTTAGCAAAAATAGGTCTTGGAAATCTGTGTTTGTGATCTTTGAAAGTTTGGGAAAAGTCTTTGAATTTGTCATTCAGAATTCTGTATAAACCCTGTCAAGTCTTCACATTCCATTAAAGCAAATATTCTTGCAGATAGTTTGTCCGGAACAGGTAAGGTAGTCCTAACCAAATGGTCTCAACAGCAAGCAGTTTCAGAGTAGTTTTGCTTTATCAGGGGGAAATCTTTAGTGGACTTGTTTGTAGTGAAACCCAACAACAAGCTTCTGTTTATTTTTACCGAATCCCAGACCAATGAGCTTGGGGAGTGGACGTCTTCAGCCTTAGGTGGGATCAGCTTATGCATTCCCACCCTTGAGGTTGATTCCACAGTTACATCACAAGTCTGGATATTCACAGCTCAGATAATCCTTATAGCACCACTGTAGATTAAAAGGTCATGGTTCAGTGGAAGGATGTTTTCAGAACACAAAGGTGTTCTGCTTCATACCAATCCTGAGATTCTTTCATGATTGGCTTGTTGCAAGCAATCTATATTCCAGGCAGAGTTTTGAGCAAGATTAAGGACTGCATCATCAGGCATGGACATGTTCTACATCTAAGGCTGCAGTGATTCCCAACCAGTTTTTGCTGTGACCCTAAAATGCCTCCAACAGGACCTCCCAGACCTCAGGGTTTTTATGTGATTTCTTCTGATGACACTTTACAAACCTACTGAGGCCCTCCCCCGGAGCCCTAATTTAGATCACAACTAGAGGTTTATGCTTCAAAGTGGAGAATCTGTTATGATTTGTGCACTATGAAACATATTTATCTTATCTGCCATTCTGTGCTGCACAGTAACTGATTTCCTGCACCTCTTTTTTTAGTAGGAGAGAACTTTGTTGGTTTCGACTATCAAACACTCATTAGTTCTCCATACATCAGTCCATTAGCTCAAATCCACATTTGGTAGATCTTGTTAAATATTTAGAACTGCAGAGACTGGTGTCACTTTAGTTGATTCCTAGACTGAATCTTCCATGTTTTGTGGAATTTGACATTAACCTGCCTGAACCTTTGAGTGAGACATAATATTAAAATCCTGTCCTTAAAAGGATATTTCTAATAGGCTGGCTGTAACATCAATGCAGGTGAGAGGCAAACTGCATACATTATCAATAGAGGAAGAATGTTTATGGTTCAGTGAGAATCATGATTCTGTTTACCTATTATGTCAGCTAGGTTTCTTTCAAAAAGTCATCATCCATCAGTACTCCAGTCCCTGAGGGTACATGACTTTTTTTATAATGGCTATTTTGGCATGCCTGTTATGGCACCAGATGTTTTGGCACAAGCTGTTTTGGTGTGAGATAAAAGAACATGTTGGATTTATACATTACATATTAGATGTAGGAGTGAGCCAGCTCGGCACTACATCAAAGAGTATATTTGTCTTTCGGGTAAATCATGATATTTGGCCTTTTGCAGCTTTTACATGTTATATCAGCATAGAAGCCACAGTTGTGGCCAGACATACAATCTTAATGTCCAGAAACATATGGGGGTGCATGCTGTAGGTGTTTCCTGAAACAATTATATTTTTTCCCATCACCTGTGAATACATACCCAAAATAGACATTTTTTTTACGTTTTGCTGTTGCACCTAAAAATATTTCATTTTTTAACAAAGAATATTAGTATTTCCTTAAATGAGTAGAATGGAGTGTTGCCAGTATTCTTACAGAAAATTTCATCTGAAAAATTTTAATGTATTTATCAAAAGTAAAAGTAGAAAATTGGTAGATATATCAATAAAAATGTGGAACCTGTACTTTGTTATACATTTTTATATTCTTGTTACCCTCTTCTAGTTATGTCTGTAATTATTAATGAAAGATTTCATATTATTTTACTGAATTTCATATATATATATGAGTTAAACTATGGTCATAAATGCAGCAGAAACCAAAGAAATGTCAGATTGGAGTCTTAATTTTTTTTACGGAGTATCCACTGAAATAAAATCTGGTGGAAAAATTGGTTTAGTCTGTAACTACTCACACTTTTCCTATTTTGAAGACACTAGCAACAGTTTTATTAATTTTGGTTATACATACTGTGGATATGGTTTCAAATATATACACGTCATGGATATATTTTTCATTAATATTTACAGATGGACAAAATGTGGTTACAGACACTACAAAAAAACTGTAGTGTCCACAACCTGAAAATATATGTAATAGTCATTTTTTAAAACTTGAACCATATCAAACTAAAACTCTCTATATCATTAGAATTGCATCATCTTTGGCTGAAAATATTCCATGTTACAGGATGATGCAACAATTTCCTTATGAAATATTGCATCATTAATTACTTGTCTGCTGAAAAAAAAGAAAAATAAGTCCTTTGTATTTGCATCCAAGTAGTACATTCCAGCAGCCTTGACTTCAAACAAGTCACTTAGAAACATAGAGGGATTCCACAACATAATTACTGACAAGAAATTATCTGTCAAAATTAAATAATGGTAAATATGAAAGTGAAATACTGTACCAATATTTTCTGTAGAGTCCATAACCTATATTAGGCAAATGAGATATAAATGTTTTTTTTGTGATTATTATGTTTGAATGCAGCACTTTTTGTGTTAAACTGTCCTTTAACATACATATTTTAAATACTTACAAATTTGATTATTGAATTAAAAATAGCAAAATGTAATGAAAAGTTAGAATAAAAGTAATTATGTCCTATTTTTCCTCATTTAGTACACTTTCAGTCTTTCCTTTAGACTAATATATGACTGTTTTCAATATACGCACAAATTAACTGACACTAAGGGTTTGAAAAATGTGTGCATATCGATTATCTTACAAAATGGTTATTGACACTTAGCATTGTAAACATGTATGTTTTAAATATGCATACTATAATACACATATGTATTAAATGGTTATACTGACATAAAAGCCTTACCTAAAAAATATATCTTTTCTGCAAAATGGTTTTGATGAGTGAAATGTTTTAATTCCTTTAGATCCAGAAAAGTCTATTAAAAAGCGTGGCATGGTCTGTATTATATTAATAAGTAGACACAAATATTTGCAATTGAACCAAAGGAGCATCTTGTTAGGACATGGACAAAGCCAGTTCTTGTCACTGAACAGAGACATTTCAAGTTCAGCAACAATGAACTCGATGCAGTTAAGAGTGAGCAAATAAAAATTCACAAACATGTCTAATTAAAGTAGTAATTTTAATAACATACATTGCGCTCTCATTAATGATGGTGCTCTATAATATATGGAACTATGTACATGTCTACACCTGTCTAATAGGTATAAGAAGTTAGTACTAAATGTGCTACTTATCAGTAAAAAGTGATTTTAGACATGGAAGACAAGTACTTTCACTGAGTTACTTTTTACTTTTCTATATTGGAGGTTACCCAATATGTAGTCAAAATAAGTTTATTCATTTTGTGAATTATGTAGTGTCCATAACTGTTTGACCTTTGCCTGGTACATTAATTTTTATCATATACAGTTCTGGAACTTGAACATGTGGTTGATTATTGCCTATACAATATCAAAGCAATATTTTCCATTTCCCTTGACCTTGTTATGATAAAGGTATGCTCCATTAAAATAGCGTTTCAGCAGCTGTTCAAGAGAGAATAATGTTTAAATCACCTATGACCTATCTAGTCAGATAAAAGTTATTATTTTTGTTTATGAGCTTAAGTTTGTTATATTACAAAAAATTAAATGTTTAAGTGAAAACCATCACTAACTTTGCTTCATCCTGTAGTATCCATAACCAGAATGTACTCTACTGCCAGCAAACAAGAAAAAATAAACTTGCCATTTTCTCTTCAGTAAACTATTAAATTTTCAGTTTTGAACTTCCAAAATCAAGTTGTTTCAACATAATTCTGTGAAGTTGAAATTTGACTCCCATGTGCAACACATCTGGGCCAAATACTGTGATTTACCCATTTGAATGTTTCCATTTATACAATAAATTTTTTACCTTGACAATCCAAGGAAAAATGGAAAAAGCATCTTGTATCCTAGAACAGAATGTCAGGCTTTTAAAGAATTTTTGTTTGAAAATGATGTAAAAAAAACATTTTGGGATATATCAAAGTTCAGTACACATGTATTGCAGTTTTCTTTTTTCATGTGTTGTAATGGCCATGCTGTTTTTCTCTTATTTTATTTGTCACAAATTGCTCCATTCAGCAAGAAAGTTAGCTTTTGCAAATAATGTAGTCAGTATCAGGAATTGATAATACTATTCACAAGACTTTTGATTATATGATGTTGGAAGATGCTGCCTTTTGCCTATATCAGTAATGCCAAAATGACTGATTCCAAATTGTCCAGTGCTATAAAATCTTGCTTTTCATCCCTGATAAAAATCACCAATCTCAGTCACATCTGTGCTAGGGATGATCAACTTAGACTCCTTCAATGCCCTGTTAGGGCTCTTGAGTTCTATTTAGCAGTTGATAGAGGGAGAAGGAAGGAAGGAAGTATTTTCTCCCCTTAATAGGCTCAGCTGATATTTTAGCATCCACCATCTCTTGATGGATTTCAGTCACCATCAAGAGATTATTGGTCTCCCACTGAGACGTTTCATTTATGAGGATAAAAGCCCATGGGGTAAGGGCTATTTCTACTCTCTGGGCATATCACTCATATTGGGAGGATATTATGAAGTATGCATTTCAACAATTGCATTTGACCTCCTCCATTTAAATTTAGTCCTTATCAAACCAGAACCAATATTTTTTTCCTGTGGTTCCAATGATTGCTGCATAACAGCAGCCTAGACAGCTACATTATAATGGCAGTTAATTAAGTAGAAGGGCTACAAGGTTGGTAATTTTTCACTTTTTACACCTTTAAAGGCCATCAACCTCACATCTAACTGATTAATTCAGCTAAACATTAGTGACAGGTAACATTGTTTGATATTAAGATGCTTGTTTTGTGCAGATAAAACTAATTTTTATTATGTAATACTTTCCTGTCACTAATAGACCCTCTTCTTCAATCATTCTATATGGTCCTTCTTTAGTCAAGGTCCTAGAAAAGAATGAAGATGTGTTATTGTACATGGACCTATGACGTGGAGTCAAACTGGGTTGATGCACTTGTTCTTAGAATTCTTTAAAAGGAGGAGGATGAATCTTGCACAGATATGAGTTTTTCTATTGCAGAAAGTGGTAACAGGTAAGTATTATTTAATTAAAATTAGTTTCACCTCCAATGCCCCCAAAACTCTCTTTCTAGATCTTGGTGCAGAATAGCACTCAATAATTTCATTTCCTAAATACTACAAATATTTTGGGGTCAAAATTGAAAACAAATATTGTTGGAGGAGGCACTAGCAACTTTTTATTTCAATTGGGTAAAAATAGTAGCTAATTTTATAATTGGTTCAGTTCATAGTGTTGTGGATATGTCACAATTACATACAATGTACACTCCATGTATTATCAGAATCATTGGCTTCCAACTCTTTGAACGAAATGGTATCAAAATCATTGTTAATTGTCACAGTTACTTTAGGATGAAAAGCATTGTAATGAAGGCTTTTGTAAGTTTCTTAGCATAAATGTCAAACAGTCATAAGTACCCCTCAATATATTTAACCACTGCTGCATTTCCAGCTGGGTGACCAAGGATAGCATATTATTAATCATTAATCATGCAGGAAAAGTGAGTGCTATATGCAAGTAACCAATGAAATACAGAGGATAGAATCGGTAATTTCCACATTTATAGATCAAGGTCTTCAATTTGTAAATAATATTTGTAAGTTTTGACACCATTAAACAATCTTCATAATGTGGAGGGACATGAAAAAGGGTGCTGAATATTAATAATTAGCAGTATCTTCAAAAAATATCAAATTAAAAATTCACATTTATTGGTATGTAAATGGTTTCTTTCAGGCAAATTAGATAACACTTATTTTAACAAGCATGATGGTCAGCACTCTTAGAATATGGCAGGGGAATTAGCTAGATTTGGAGGGGCCATAGTAGGCATCTGTCTGTCTAATATTTGGAGCACTGTAGCATCTAAACCTTTAAGCCACTTTTAAATGTCATGTTACAGTATAACCCTGCTGTAGCAACTTTGTTATAGCATGAATTCAGGTATGACACAGTTATAGTGTGGCTCCCCAAAATTCATGTTCATTTGTGAAAATATAAATTTTCTCTTTGCAAAGTGTAAAAACTAATGTCTAAAAAAGTTATTTCTCATTTTGGGGAAGAGATCATATATGAATTCAGATATAACATAGTTATAGTGTGGCTTGCAAAATTTAATAATTTCACTAATTTCTTGAAAAAGTGCAATGTTTTGTTCCAAAAAAAACAAGTTTGATTTAATAATTGGGCAAGATGTGATTGCATATTTCTTAATTTGTTAAAAAGATTCTATAAATTGTTAATATTTAAATGTTATTCATTTCAAATGTGTCAGCAGTCGATCACTGCCTTTCATCTTAGTTTTGAAAGAAGTCAGCTGATTAAAAAGCTGATTAGTCTGAATCTTATTATTACTGAACTATGAACAACACAAGCAGGCAAGTCTTTTTCCATTTTACTTCAATTAATTTTGTGTATAATGTTTGCTAAAGGGAGAGAAAAGATTCTCGTACGAATTTAAATAAATTTATTTCAGAAATTGCAAAGCATCAATGTTAATCTCACTACTAAAGGACTAAAGGTTGTTAAAATTAGTGGGCAATGATATAT
>QKMX01215846.1:0-12105 GCA_003401595.1 Venustaconcha ellipsiformis
GCCCAGTAAGATTACCACAGGGTTTGAATGTAAAACTATGCACTCAGAGTGAATGCCTGGTTTAAAAAAGCATAAATGTGCATCAAATGTTTGCAATCAAATTATAAAAGTTTAGCCCATGAGGTGTTCTTCCAATTGTGACTGAAAAATTCATATAATTAAATTTCTATTAGTACAGAATTTACTCTATTTTGGACACATTTAAATGGTTGTAAGATAGTTCTTGATTTATAGATGTGCAGAAGTGATAAGCTAATAAAGGGGAGAATTTTATTTTGGATCACAAGGGATGAAAATGGCTCAACGCTGAACAGTTTTCACTGCAAATATTGATGTATTTGACATGTGAGAAGTGTAATTTTGTGAAAGCTGGAACTTAACCTCGGTGTTAAAGTTACTTAGATTAAGTTTAGTGTTAGTCTTTTACTTTCTGGCCATATAAATAATGAGCTAAAAAAAAATGGTGGGGGGGAATCACATTTTGGTACCTAAGAAAAACTAGTATTTATGTCTCTATGGATATCACAGTACTTGGAATTAAAATGGTTAAAGGAAAGTATTATAACATTTTTGTAGTGAAATGAAGAATTGCTTATTTTTTTATTATATAAATGAAACGTGCTCTTGTTGATGTTACAGATCTGTAAAAGTATGGTGTGGTCTTTGTTGTACCACTTCACCTTACAAGTTTCAGTGGTTATGACTGCAATACTGAATATGTACTTTGACTTTTAGAAATATTATTTTTTATAATTCCCGGTTACAGTGTACATGTAATTTCACTCCATTAATTTATTCTCAAGATTTGTAGAGATTGTGCAAGTATGGTTTAGTTACGACAAAAGCTGTCAAATCTTGAAATATATTTTCATTATAGAATTCCTTATGTAGGATTCTACAAAATATTATCTTCACATTTTACTTGTATCTGTATGTTGCAATGGAAAATTGATATTATTAAAAGATATATCTGATAATTCATGTTTAATTATTGTATTTTGTCTAGTTGCTTCAGATTTTAAAACACCATCTCTTATTGCAAAAGATCTGGCTCATCATTTTGGTACATGGCAAAATTATCAGAATCTCAAAGACGAAAGAAGCCTACAACTGTGGAAAGATGGGTTTGTAATAAATATAGGATCTCAAACTCACAAAAGCATGTAAATGTCATACGGTTGACTCTGGTTAGGTTAGATGAGCAATATGCAGTGCTTTTGATGAGAATGTTTACAATGTTTAGCCTAAAATATGTCAGTTCATTACTATGGATGGCAATATTGTATATGGCGGAAAAAGTAGGATTCCAGTTGTTGGATATTCACGTAAAGAGATTATTACTAGCAGAAATTGTGCTAATACATTATATGCCATAATTACAGTACACTTTATGAAAAATGTACATTTATTTTTACTACTATAAACCCAGATTTACAGGACACAATACCTGGCAAAACTGGGCAAAATCCATGTGGATTAGAACCAGAATGCAAACACTGAACATGCTGAGAAATTATTTATATTCAACACTCACTTTAACTAGTCTACACGTCTAATTTTTGCAAAATAATCGTAAACTTTACAAATTCTGCAATGAGCTCAGTCCGAGAGCTGTATTACATCACTCTGTATTCTTTTTAACAAATTTGTAAAGTGGTGTCAATTTGTTCTTTTTCTGATTGGACATATTTTGAAGTTTAAAAAGACTCATCTGCTCTAAGAATTTTCATCTACAAGTCAAACCATAGAAGCCTAATTCACCTAATATCTGGTGCCATTTTTGTTAAAGTACAGACTGGTCTGCTAACTAACTTGTTTATCAATATAATGAATCTGTGAGACCAAGTTTAAAATTAAAGAAACCTGCTTTCTTGGAAATGAGTCATAGTTTCTATAAATAGACCATTCAGATAGTACATGTAGATGTAAGCTGGACAAATTAGCTTACGCTATTCTTATGCAGCAGTTTCTTTTTAGAACATTCTAAAAATTTTATGAGTAATTAAAAAGATGATAATATAAATGACAAACACAACTTTTTATTGCTTTATTTTTATTTTTTAATGTACCAGAAAAGCATAATCTGCCTAAAAATGAGCATAAGAATTTGGTGAGAAAAGAGCATAATGATTATGCCAAAAGTGTAATGGTTGGCATGTATGTAATGCTGATCTGACTTCCAATATGACTGCTGCAATGGCCATCTTGAAAATCTAGTTACGGTTACATCTCCTAGATGGCTTGTCATATTGGGCTTTCACCAAAAGACTAATTACAATGTCTTGCTGATATTAAATGGTCTTTTATCCAATATGGCCACTGTGGGTAAGTTGTATTAACGGGTTTCCACCAAAAGACTTCTTGTCTTGTTGGTCCAAATCGAAATTGGTGCTAATCTGACATCCACAGCAGCCAATTTGAAAATCTTGTTATTGATGAAGAATATCATAAATGGTTTCAGCACTCCATAGTTACAAGAATTGGATTTATCTTAAATTCTTCCTGCACTCATTTTTACTGATATTTAACAACATATACTGTAAAATCGAAGAATAAACCCAAGCATTCATGCATTTGTTTTAAAAAGCATGCTGATTTTGAAATCTATATCTGAATACCAAAGAATGCAATATTAACAATCACATAAATTGAATTTTCGAGTGTTCTTTTAAAATGTTTTTACTGTTTATAGACTTTAGATGGAGATCAAGCTCATACTACATGACAGCAAATGGAATTTGATATGATTTTTATATTTCTATAAGTATTTACACAGTTTTCTTGGTGAAAGAGTTTAAAGGATTTGAATGGCCTGAAACTTGACCTGTTGTTATGCATGTTAGATAAGTGTACCTGCACCTTTTACAGTCAGCATTACAACTTTGCAGAATCCACATCTGCAAGGTGGAGGAAATCTTAGTAATTTAAGAACTCATAAACCTTGCAGTAAAAGGTAAGGATGAGCCAGAGTGTCTACAATTACCACACACACTGAGGAGTATATTTACTACCAACTTTATTCTGGCAATCAATTTTTCTTATACAGTGTATACATGTATAATGCTTGCACACTTGTATTTATTTTTATATGCTCTTTTTTTTAAAAATCGGCAGTATGGAATGTAGCAATAAAGTATATACAAGTAAACTTAGTATAAAATAAACACTTCGGTATAAATATGTAAATCTCGAATAGCTTTATCTTAATCTTCTCATGTTTACTGGGATACAGCAATTAACATTTTCATCAGACATAAGTTCACACCATAGTATTATTGGTTTGCATATTTTTGTGTGCGTTGTTTTCTTTAAAAACATTTTTAAGCACTTTTGCCAATGATTCAGGTTATGGATGTCTCTTACAAAATGGCATTAATGGCAATTTCATTTTATACTTGTCTTGAAATTGATAGTCCCTAGGTAACAAGAAATTAACAAAAATGAGTATCCATAAAAGTACAAGTGCATTTGCAGTATTAAATACCATTCAAACTACATTCTGATTATATGTAAAATAAACAAAAAAAGAAAAAGCATTTTTCATTATATAAAGATTAATACACGAAGGTAGAACTATTACACTTTACCACCATATTCTATAATAATGCTTAAAACGTGAACAGAACATACAAACTGAGTAAAGTGTATTTTTACACTGCTAGTAGGTATTTCTTTTCAGTTTTCTGAAGAAAAAAAAAAACACCAAATTAAACCTACTATAACTAAATAACTTGTCAACATGAAAGCTGCAATTTTGAACAGGTAAATGATTTTAAATTTCAGTTTAGCGGACAAATGTAATGAATATATGTCTTAGCGCCTCAGCACAAAAATGGCTATAATGTGCCAATTTAAAGTTGTAAAACTAAAAATTAAGAACTGCACAAAATACCTTTATGAATATAAACCTTTCTAAACTAAGAGTAAACATTAACAACAAGAAAATAAAAATAAAATAAAAGGCAAAGATGGTATATAAAAGAAAAGACATGAGCATATGCAGTGGAGATTCCAGTACAAATTGGCACCATCTTTACAAGTCATTGTGTAATTTTCTTCAAAGTATTATGGGTATGATGCACACATTTTTATTTTCAAGGGTGAACTAGTAAATTCATAACAGTCTTAGTTTTATTACATGCCTGGTCTTTAAATACATTTGTTTCTGATAAATAATGAAATTTGTTTTGTTCCATCCACCTTCTGTTGAGCTAAAATAAAAATTGAACACTGATCTAAAGTGTTGATGGATGGATGGATGGATGTAGAGACATGCTCAAGGATGCCAATGCTGCTGCTGTGTCAGGCTTGCACCAAGGTTAATTCAATAGAAGACTAAACATTGTTCCTCTGTAATTACTTTAATTTATCATACTCAGATTTAATATCCACCTAATGAGAATTCTAGCAAAACTATCTCAAAATCTGATGGTCATTACAGGGACCATATCCTTAACCAAAGTTTTGGCAGAAATCTGTAAACGATAAAGAGATAAAACTGCCTTTTGATCTAGGTATTTCTAAATAAAGGTTATACTTTATATAATGTCTACATTTGATTAAGAAAAGATGGACTAAGAAAATTTCTGACCTACAACAATTATCCTGTCCCCTCTCTTCTGATCATCTAAGTATTATATGCTCCTTAGTAAACTTTAAGAACTCTAATACCAAACAGCTGATGCAATAATAGATCTAAACCATCTACCAAACAAATTAACAAAACGACTTTTCTAACTCATTTTCTCAATATCAATGTACAGACAAAATGCTATGTATTGCTTTGCCTGCAAAAAATTTTTCAAAAGAAACAATTCAAACATTTGGAGGAAGGAGTAATTTAGAGCAATGTTATACAAAATGGTCTATTTAACTGAGCACTACTAGTCAGCATAGCTGGAGTTACAAAATCCCACCCTGCTTTCGCAAACACAGACAATTTAAAGGATTAAAAATGGGGACTAAAAGCACACCAAGTCTTGTAAGGTGACATTATTTTTTTTTATCGCTGAATCTTATTTAATACATTATCCGAGTTCTTGGCTTCATTAGAACCAATTATTATAAATGATAAGCACTTAACTAAGGAATCCATTTTGCCAAATAGTTCAGAGAATAATGAAAGAAATCTTATCTAAAATTCATTAATAGTATTAGAAAATACAACTGAAATTAGCATTTTTTCTCTGTTCCATTACTAAATTTTAATATCTACAATTTAATCAGGAGTTTCTGTAATAAATCTGTTCAATATAAATTAGCTTTGTTAATTCTTTTTAATTCTTCAGAACAAAATATCATTCTTACCTATATTATACAGTGAAATGATCCATATTTGCTTAATATATTAATATTCTTGAATCATAATGTTTTCTTTTTTAAAAAAAGCTGAAATAAGATGTATTTTTACTTTTGCAGAAAGAAACAGTGTATAGTCTATGCCAGAACAGAATTATAACATAATTTTGAGTTTTATTTGCTAGTTTTTAAGTCCCTGGAATTTAAATACCCAAGCCCACTGACAGGGTATCTTGTTGAATGGAATGCTGGGAATGTTGATTATTATGCCACCCATTGATCTTGGCTCCCATCTGAACATGTCTGGGTATCCAAGAAGAGTGACTGTAGTAGCAAGACTGGTAGCTGGGGCACCTAATGTCAAAGTACCACCTGTAGGCCAATCCAGGATTATAGCATACACTGACAGAGTATCAGTCTCATTCCTGGAAGTGTACCTGTATAAGGAAGAATAATATTTTCTAAGAGATATTTTCTCTCATTTCAACAACAAGGATTATACAGACTTTAAACAGAGAAAATATGTATACACTGATTCACTCGGAATAAACGCAAATCCAAATTTTAAATCGAATCTGAAGTGTACCAAAACAAACAATTTTGTTAAAGCAATAATGAATGCAGTGTTGTAAATGCTATTAGAATAACATAAAAAAGCAGGATCAAATCTGACTCCAGATAAATGAGATTTTATAACATTTGGCTTGTTATTTTCTTCATGACTTTAGCTAGCTGCTTGTAACATCCACATGAAGTGACTGTAGTGACAAAGTTATGGAATATTTTAATTCAATTTTTCCATTTTGCTCATAAAATGTGAGACAAATTTAAGACAAATTGACATAATTCTGCTTAACACAATTTCAGAAACCTGTTGAATCTTTTGTGAAAAATGTAGAAAAGTAAAGAAAGTAACTGGATATATATCTGAGCATCTCATCTTAGGAATGTGCTGGTAACTGGGACTGGTATAAATCAGTATTTCCATCATGGACTGGAAAGATTTTAAAGGACTTCTTATCTACATGATGGACTGGAAAAGATCTACCAGGACATCTGTTATGTGATAGCTAGATATATGTCCAAACTTTGATCCAGAATGCCAAATGTGTACCCTGAAAAATACCAGTAATGGTTGGAGTTTGTGCTTGAATGCCAAAAATGTGATTGCTTGGCCCTCCCAAAAAAAGTGTCAATGATTCCCTTATGTCCACAAGGGCAGACACCCAACATTCTGGATTAGTGATCTGTGACCAATTTCGTAAGAAACCGTTTGCTGCATGTGTGACTTCTATTACAAGCTCCAGCCAGTGTGAACAATACATCACAGTCAAGTAATTCCATTGCTTCTTAGCTAGCATGTATCGTTTCATATTAAACTGAAACTTGGAAAGACAAGTTACAAACAAGACACACACCAGCAAGAATTCATCAATCAATCTGGCAAATATGGATTCAAATCTTGGGACTGACACAATCTGAATCCATGAAATCCCAGACTTAAAATTGTTAAAACTGAACAGAAACTCTCATCACCTTTATTTAGAGGTTTTATCATATGCTCTCTAGGGTCTATACAAATTGCACCGAAAAGCTTATATGAGTCCAACATTATCTATCAGTGATGAACCGTTCTACTTGTCAGTCAAAATACTAAATTCAAGAAGAAAAAAAAAATCGATGGCTTAATAGGAAACTTAGAGCCTCAGAACCAAGAAGCCAAGACAATTAAAGAGTATTATTTCTGCTCGCTAAATGGACTGTCACACAACAGCTGCTTTGCAATAATAAGAAATGTAATAAATATACTTACATTTATGCATCTTGAATTTCCTCAAAATGCACTTTCTTAGTTCCGCAAATCTGAATGACATTATCAATGTCATGGAAAACCTGATACACACCAAAGCTGTACTGTAATTTTGATTACATTTCCAAATGATAACACATTTTCCTTACTGCACTTAACTGACCCAAAAAATCCAGTCCATCATAAGCAGACAAGCAAAACAGAAAAACAAAATCCATCCATTCCAGACCAACTACAAAAGATTTTTCAATGCAAATTCATTCAGATAGGACTATAAATTTCAAGTTTAAGTAGACTAAAAGGAGAATTTTAAAAAAAACTAATGTCAAATATGCAACGAAATTCAATGGTTGCTGGGCAGTGCTATTTGTGTATTAATATTGTTACTGTGAATTGATGAATCTAGGGTTGGCTATTTAATATTTTGAAATACAGCATAAATTAGATTACCTTGTTTCTTGTAGTGTATTCCTTTATATTATCAAACCTGAGGTATGAAAATGAAATGAGTATATAATAAAAAGGTTACTGCATTTGTATGGGAAAATATGAATGTTTCTTATTCTAATACTGCACTCCGATAGGCTGTGCATTATTACTCAGAAAAAACTTGTTCATATTATCCCTGACAAATGCAGTAACCTATAATTATAAGTTCTCCTGAGACAAAAGTCCTAAAACATTAAAGGCAGCAGGGCTTAAATAAACCACTGTCAGACAGTCTGGCACAATGCTTTGCACATAAAATTTGGTGTAATTAACCAGAAAGTTAAATAAATTCAACAAGAACTATCTGGGAAATACAGGATTCCAGTCTAAAAGAATGCCCCAAGGAGAGTAATAAAGTATATAATATCATCAACTCACCACACGTCTTTAGTCAATGTGTCATTCTGGTAGACCCAAGGTTTGGTTGCATATATGGCCTCTCCATTTACTTGCAGCCATTGTCCCATCTGTCTCAATCTCTCCTCAAAAATTGGCAGTATTCTACCATCATGAGTTGGTCCAATATTGATCAGTAAGTTTCCACCACAGCTGCAAGCAACAATAACAGCTGTAAATGACTGCTTCAAACTGGATTGTTTCAACTCAAAATGCATGGAATGGAGAAATGGTTGTTTCAATAATGAAACAAAGGCATGGAATGGAGAAATGGTTGTTCAAAACTCAAAATGCATGGAATGGAGAAATGGTTGTTTCAATAATGAAACAAAGGCATGGAATGGAGAAATGGTTGTTGACTATGTTTCATACTCTGAATCACCTAAATTTTCATAAGTAAATTTTTGTGAATTTTGTGAGTAGACTGAGTTACCAAGAAAATTATTTAGAAACAGACATGATGTAGTATAGGAATTATTTATTTCATCTTTCACTTATGAAAAATCTTACTACCATGCTGCATTAGATAATTGTAAGATGCATACATTACATGTGGTGTTTTTCTGACAAGGCACAGTTCCTTTTCTCTAAGTCATTAAATTAATAAAAACAAAGGTCCATGTTTATGAAATTTGGCATTCCTTACCTTACAGCTGCAGTAACTTAATTTTAGCTACAAATGTATTAATTATCCTACAACAGTATCTGAAATAAAATGTTTTAGTATTTTTAGTAAATTATGTTTCTCTGCAAATACATAGTCAATGACATTAGCTACCTCTGAATCCAGCCCTCAAGGAAAGACTTCATATTATAGATGAGGGGAACTAGGCCTTACAGATTATTTCCCCTTGCCTTACTAGGTTGCCACCTCTGTCCCAGATGTTTGCCATTTTAAGCTTGTGCATTGCCTACAACAGGATTCTTGCATTTGCATGGAAGGTTGGGCATAACTGATAGTAATGTGATGAAGTATTTATTCTCAGTTATGCAAAAATTGCTAAAATTATTTCCTCTCTCCACTGAATACTTTACCAAATCACATTAACATTAGGAGAACTGTTAAGATGAAATGCATACACATCCAACCTCTACCCATGTTGTCACCCTGTAAATAATGACTGCTCTAATGAAAGGATAAATCTTTTTCAACACGAAGCCAACATAACCAAAGATTATGCGTTTAACTCATGTGAATGAGATCCCTGTTGGGTCTTGCACCTGACTGCAAACTTACCTATCAAAGTTTCAAAGGCAGTAAAAGTTTTTAGGTCATAGCTGGTACTAGGGCTGTTGTTGTGAACAGGGCATGATAATTGTCCTGGAAGCTACCACTGGCCTCATGAGATTCAGCTCTCTCCATGTTCCATAAATAGAAGCTGTAGAAAGTACCCTGCTCATGCCAGGCAACTAACTCCAATATATCTCAGAGACATTCAATAAGTTGTATTTTGTTAGCTGTAATCAATGAGAGTTCAGAGAATGCTGGTTTCATAACCCACTAGAGACCAGCACTTGTGGGGATTTGTCTTGCTTTCCTGTCCTCATTCATAGGAAGGGCCTCTGACATGCACTAATGATTTTCTCCATGTGCCTCACCAATCATCTGAGAAACTGGATGGAGTCATGTGGCTTTGCCTCTCAACAAGCTGACTGAGGAAAGCGATAAAAAAAAAATTTTTTATTATCTGTAGATGGTATCCTTCTATCCAGGATGAAACCATTTTGGGCCATTAGTACGACTGGGTCATCAGAACAAAACTGCATGTAGTTTAGATTCACAGTGTATGTAGCTCACCCACCCTGCATGATGAAATTATTTTTTTTTCAGTTAGCAAGTCTTGTATGAACAACTTCAGATCAAAATCTGAGCTAAAATAATTTGTACTAGTGCCATCTTTTTATGTAAATGTTTCAAAATATTGTAAACAATGTTACAATACAACATGAAATATTGCAATAAAGATGAAGGCTTATCACTGCAGCCCTAGTGTTTATGGCATATGCCTCTGGGTCCACAAATGGAGAGATAAATGTGGACAGCTTGTTGTTTCATCTTGCTTCAAACAGATCTAATACTGGTCAGCACGATACAAGGGAAACTTGAAGAAAGATGGATGGATGGAGAGACAACTCCAAATGAAGTATTTGGTCTCTCTTTAATAATGAATCAGCCAGTACATTGAGCCTGCCTGGAATGTGTCAAACTTGTATGCAAATATAGGCATCAAGGTATACTTGAATGGTAGTGAAAAGTGGCAGCTTCTGGACTGGATGATAAGCATAAGTATATGACTGATACCAGTGGAATGAGAAAGTTGCTACTGAGTGACTTATTGAAAAGGAGACCTTCGAATTACTGGGGTCACAAATCTTGTCCAAAAGAAGCCCAGTAAATCTGACAATCATAAACTGAGGCAACATTTTGGAAAACAGATACTTATTTTCTTCATCAAAGTCTATTTAAGGCCTTTAATCTTACTAAACTACTGCTAAATTTCTTGGACAGTCTAAAAAAAAGTATTAAAAATTTCACTGGATTTCTGAGGAACCATTAGTAGTATGGAGCAAAAGCTTACATTGTAAAATTACTTATTCATGCGACCACTTGGTGGGACAAGGACAGGCAATCTGGAAGACTTACTTTGCTTCACAAACATGCATGTGCAGGTAAACTCACACACACGCACATACACACGCACATACACACACACACAAAAGGAAGGGCATAATTCAAAGGCGGGGGTTGGTGTGGGGAGTTGTTTACTAATGTCAGTGTGATTGGCTAATGTATTCAATCTAGAAAAAAGTAATGGTCTTATGTCATATGACAAAAGAAGTATACACAAAAATCAATTTGATACATTATAGTGCTTTTGATAATTTAACTAACCTGACAGTTTCAGCCAGTGTTGATAGTATTTCTTCAATAGTAATATAGCCATCAAGCTGAGCATTGCGTCTGTATCCCCAGGAATCCCTGTCTATTGTCATGCAGTTCTCCCACTTCCTGTTCTGGAGAACTCCTGTGATAACAAGATTACCATAAATGAACAATGAAATGTCCAAAGTGATTATGAAAACTCTAGAGACAGTTGAAGCATAAGCCTTCAATAAAAGTATAATGTTACAAAGGAATTTCAAACAACCTTTTCAAGCATACTTTTCACATGGTATCAAATTTTCATGGATTTCATGGTTGCTCCAAACATGACATTAAAGACCCAATGCAATTAATGATCCAATGCAATAAAAGAGCCAAAATAAAAAACAAACGACTCTTTTCTTACTGATATACTTCTAGTGAACAACAAAGATCAGCATTTTGATAATTCATCTGCATTACCACAAAAAGTAGTATCTTTTTATACATGTGTTTGTTTTATTTGAAACCAATTTAAAAAGAACTGTAAAGCAGTTTAGATTATTTCAATGGATATGTATGTATACTGTGTTCAGCAGATGCTTTCCTCACTCAATGCCTTAAATCAATGCATTTTGATATCAGTAATGATAGACAACAATCAGGGACTGCATGCATTATGCAGGGACTAATATTAATGAAAATGAAACAATGTGTGAAAATTAGATTTATTCCATATGCCTGAAAATTTAACTAGTCCAGGACCAGTAGGGTCCTAAATTGCCCGGGTCTGCCAAGGACTGGTCCAAAATCTAAGTCTCACATGCTAATATTTTGTAATGTGCATTAACATAAACAAAAGCAAGAAAAACAGCAAAATTAATGCAAACTCAAGATTTAGGAAACTACTTTGCTGCTTATTTAATCACATAAATATTTTACTAATGTTACCATTTTAAAATTTTCAAATCATGTGATCATGCCTTCTGCTTGTGAATTCTCTTTGAATCTCATTGCTCTAGTCTAAAAGTTCTCACTATAAAAGATATCAAACCCACCAAATAAAACAGAACAGATTTGCCATCTAATTCTCATTCAGTGAAACAGATGGGAAAACACGCATAAAATCATTTTATATACAGTTAGTAGTCCATCTTATAGAAAGTAAACATTTCCTATCATAGTATTAAAAAAAACAATAAACACAGATACAGTCTAACCCACTTATCTCGACCTCGGTTACCTCACC